>JADRCD010222558.1:0-12844 GCA_019843815.1 Montemys delectorum | reverse complement strand
TTCCACTCAGGAGCCACAGAAACAGGCATCGTAATGACAGATCTCAGTCCATACTCTCCTAGGTCTACTAACTTCGTGCTATGGTAGCCTTGACTGGACAAAATAGTAACAGAATCCTACCTACTGTCCACTTACTAGAGAGATGGAGAGGTGGTCTGATGAGAAAAGAGTCCAGGAATTTAACCCAGTGTTCTGAGAGATAACATTCTCTCTCCTTTGGGAGGGAAAAAAGAATTGTGGAATCCTGGTGGCAGTTGGCAGCCATTTTGTGATGAGGGAACTGCTGTGGAAACAGCACATAGTGGGTGGGCACAGCAGAGGAGACCACAGAGAATGGAGCCAAGTGTTCTAAATAGATAGGACTGTAGTTTTCTGTATTCAAGCCAATTTGAGTAGACTTTGCAAACTCTTGAATTGAGTACTTTCTGATCCACAAGGCCAGGACAAGTTAATTTCTGAGGATTATCTTAGTTCTAGAAGTCTCTATTCAATCTGATGTCTCTATAATCTGGGACAAAAGCTGCCAGGGGGCTACCTAGCCCCTGGTCACCGACGCCATATTAGAAACTTGGCTATGACAAAACACTTGACAAGAAGCAACTTAAGACAATTAAAGGTTTTCTTTGGTTTATGGTTTAAGAGGGCATTGCAGTCCATCATGGGGACAGAAGGCATGGCAGGGGCCAGTTAGATCCCCACAGTGATCTACTTTTTCCTCTATTAGAGTCTGTCTTGTACATGTTTACAGCCTTCCCAAATACCACCACCATCTGGGGACCAAGTGTTAGAACACATGAGCCTGTGGAGGACAGCTCACCCAAAGGGCAGGCAATCTGTGTAGGAACCTTTCTCTACCAAGTTCCAGGAACTGTTTCTCATGCCTCTTGCACGTGACTAGGAGGGCCCACCAGATCCTATTTTCCGGACTCAAGGACAACTCTTCCTCTGCTTAGAGACTCGGGCTGCCTGTCTAGAGGCTGAGATCCTGACCAGGCACCTGCTTAATTTAGTTCTGATAATCCTTTAAAATCACAGGGTGGCAGGGTGGGGTTCGGGGGGGGGTGCAGGCTCTTTGCATTGTCAGACACTTTGGACTAGAAGCTAATCTTACTTGTAGTTAAGGTTAGAGGTATTCTCAGTCTGGAAGCATCTGACTTGAAGATTTAGGTTTGCCTTTTGGTTTCAAATGATCTCTAGACTAGAGAGTACTGGGGCCCCAGGAAAGCACTCTGTTTCAGAATTGTATTCTTGCCTCCCCAAGTCAATTATGGGAAAGCCACAGAGCTCACTCTGATACTTACGATTGCACAGTTCCTAAGCCCCATGCACCAGGGGAAGCCAAACAAATATGCTTCTGTTTTACAGATCCTTAGACATTTCCACAAAGCCTCCCTTAACTGTCTCTGACAGTAAGAAAATTAATAGATGAAGCTGACAGTGTGTAAAATGACTGTGTGTGTGTGTAGGTCTCTGAGGATAGCATCATGTCTTCACTAGAAATGACTGGTGTGGTGGGGATTCTAGCAGTGTGGGAGATGGATGGGTGGAAAACCCTGCCATGGGTTAAATACCATCATTAGGGGCTTTTTTTTTTGTTCAGGATATAGCTGTGGAGTACCTGCTTCCTGTGGAACACTGGCTAGGTATCCAGGAGTGTAGGTCAGTGGCGAATGTTACAGTTCTTTGACCCCAAAGAGCTGCCTACTCAAGGCAGGAAGAGAAGGGGCACACACTCAAAGGTGTTCTGTTTTCTAAGAAGCATGGAAGGAGGATAGCTGGAAACCTGGGCTTTCTCAGGAGGAAAGGGACTTGAATTAGACTTCAAAGGAAATGAACAAATCATTATTTGGAATGGAATTATGTATTATTGAATGAGCCTTGAAGCAGCTGTTCATTGGCCAGGGCTTGGAGATTTTATTTACTGAGAATGTTGAAATAAAATTTATTATAACAAGAATTGGCCTGGCCTGTATTTGTCCTATATTTAAAACATGTAATTTTTCACAGTAACAGCAGAGAACATGAAATTTAAATGTGGGCTTCTTTATGGAGTCTAGGAAATGGCTTCTTCCTGGATAGAATTGCAGTATTGACTGTGTTAGGTTTGCAGGTGATTGAGCAAATAGTATTTTCTATTTGATCTTATTATATTTTAATCACATGGCAAGAAATGTCAGAATTGTACAAAATGAGAAACTTCACAAGCTCATATTTCACAGCGCAGCCGATTTGTAGAGAGCTGTGGAAGGGACCCTGCTTGCATTGATTTGCTGTGGTGATCAATTGTGGCTTAGTGCTAATGGGATGGTATGGGACCAGCTCCCCCCATGCTGAGCCTGAAGGTCACATCTCTACATCCCCCTGCCTGGAGCCCGCCACGCCGTTCTGTTTTATGCTGTGACTTGAGTCTGAAGGTCACTGGGTGAAATACCACCTACCTCTGGCTTGCTAACTCATCAAACCATCATGGCTGAACTAATATTGCCCTTGGGCCAAGCCATATATCGAGATACCCATTTTTCTTGCTTTCCTTTCCTTTCCTTTCTTTCTTTCTTTTTTTTTTTTTCTCTCTCTAGGTGTTCCCTCTCTGTCTTCTTCCCGATCTAGCAGTCAGCAGGCTCAGGGCTTTGTTGTCTCAGTGAGACAGCATGGTCAGGCTAAAATAAGCCCTTGTCTGAGTTACTAGCTTTTGTTTTTGGAGAGCCCAAACCCTTCTCATAGAATGGAATTTATGCACAGGCAAAAGGCACAGAATTTCCTCTATCACCCTTAGAAATCCCACTCTCTGGGAGCCTGAAGGGAGGTGCTGAGCCCTGGGGACAGTGCTATCGCTAGAAACGGGACCATAGCTTCAGGATATCAGGTCTCTGTGTGATGGTGTGGAGACAGGCGGAGAGGCCACAAAGATGTCACTGGCCCATGAGAGGTTCCTGGGAAACAGAGGTTCTACCCATTTCACACAGTTCTGTGGAGACTGGGTGTGGGGGGTGGAGGTCATTGTGGCAGGGACTTGTCCTCATAGGGGAATTCCCACATGCATGAGCCGGGAGTCCCAAACTGCTAGCTGTTGCACCCTGTACTGGCCATTTGACCAGGTCTGGACTTCTCTACGTCTTTATTAGTGTGACCCTGATTTGCATGGCCCTTATTCCAGTGACCCTGATTTGCATGGTAGAGATGGCTAAACTAGAAATCACACAGTACAGTGGCTCATACAAAACCTCCCAGAACTGTGTGTTTGCCAACCTGGACTGCCCTCCTGTGACGGAAAGGGCACGCAATGAAACTCACCTCAATTGAGCAAATACTTCTCACAAGGAAAGACCCCCGTGGCCCATGCCCCACTCTTCTGTATGGTCCAGAAAATTACCCATTGGCAGCCACGTTTGCAGTTTTGAATGAGCGAGTTTATTAAATAGACAGCAAGCCCAAGTATAAGAGTAAATAGCAAATAATGTGTGGGTCGGTAGAAGGCAAAACATCACCACGGGAGATACTCAGAGCACTTAGCAGAAGCTGACTACGAAGCCCTTTCAGGAGGTCGTTTGGAGTCTCCAGTAGGGAGAGTCCCAGGTAGAATGTTCTCTTGGGTGAGGCTTTGAAGTAAAAGAACAGGTGATGGCAGAGAAGTGACATCATTGAATCAGAGGCTTGCAGATGTCCAGTGGGAGCTGACTGGGGAAGTTGAGGCAGCTGACTGGGGTTCTCAGTTGAGCCTTCTCTCCACGCTGACCTTCCCATGCTGAACTTCCAGCTTCTCTCTCCCACTGCAGACACTTTTCTCTCTTAGGACAAACAGTAGTGACCTCTGTTGGAGATGGCCGACCTCTCTGTTCTCAGGGACAGAGAGGTGATACTTTTACTCTCTGGGCTGTTTGGCTGGTTTCTCTCCTCCCTGTTACAGAATTGGGGGTGCCAGCCCATTCAGATAAGGGGCCTTGGGAGACCCTTGCCTGGGTCTGAGGTATGGGGGAATCACACGCTTCCGGAACAACTTCTCTGTGAGCTCAAAGAGCACATGGCGACTTACCAATATTAGGTGTGTTGCACCTGTTCCCAGCCTTCCTAAAGCTGCAGCCCTCATGTTGTGGGGACCCCCGGCTACATCATAGCTCTAATTTTGCTACCGTTTATGAACTGTAATGTAGACTCTGATGTGTGGGATATCTGATATGCAGCCCCCATAGATTGAGAACCTCGATGCTAGGTGCTACTTGAGTGATTGTCCAGCCTGTTTCTCTTTCAGGGTACTTAAACTATTTTCCCTATTCTACTCCAACACATAAATTCATCCACTGCCCTTCGGTCCTTGGCAACATAATGTCTGGATGCGCAGTCTTCTGCAGGAATGGTCCAGAACCCCTGTACAGTGGTGATTCTGTAGCTTCCATTTCAAGTCTTCTTGGTGTCTATGGCTTTATCTAGAACACTTGCTTTCTTCTACAGACTCATCTCTTAACAGGGCTGCTGTTCCTGCAGCCTGTCCCCGCCAGCCCCATGCAGTCTCCTGGGCACCTGCTCTTTTTTTGGTCTGCTCCAACTTTCTGTAAGATCCAGGGCAGCTGTGGCTTAGCCTACCTGGCACTTTCTGTAACTAGATACCTGGCGTTGTGTTTTCTGTTGTACTTTTAAAAAGGCGGAAGGTGTGCCTGAAGGTGTGTATGTTTGTGGTGACCAGAGGGACATCTGATCCCCTGGAGCTAGTGTCACAGGTGGATGTGAGTCACCTGTGTGGGTGTTGGGGACCCATGTACTCCACAAGAGCAGAAATTGTTTTAACCACTGAGCTCCTTCTCCAGCCCCTTCTACCATCCTTTAAAGCAAGAGACGCATGATGGGGAACAAACATTTTATCTGCAAAAGCAGCAGCATCTACTAGAGAAATGGCTAGCTCAGTCGCTTACACAGTGTCCAGCACAACGAAGCTGTACTGTGTCCTCCTCACCCCCGAGCTTAATAAATCCTGTTGAAGCACTGGAGTTTGTTCAGCACACTGGGGTACCTTGAAAATGATGGAAGCGGATTATATTGTAAATTTAAAGAAAGTGTTATCTCTTCCATGGTGTGGTATTTACATATATCATGTTATTCGACCCTATTGTCAAGCTTTAAGATTATTAACAAATCCTCTTTCTCTCCTCCCTCGTCCCTCTCTAGGTAACCTGAGCTAGATCCCCAGTTAAGCTCTTCCCACAGTCTGGGGAGTCAGAACTGTGTGAAGTGATGTGCTTAGTGTTTCGAGCTTCCCACCTTGGGGGCGAGCTGTTCTACAGCCACAGGTGACTGACTGTACAGTGTCTGCCTTTTCTTAATGACTCTAAGGGCTTTGTATTTTCTAAGAATATCAGTTATGTGTAGACACATGTTGTGACTATCCCTTGGAATCTGTAATGAATCTGCATTGAATTTGTTATCATTTAGGGCCGAAGTGACATCTTTACTTTTATTGGGGGGGGAAGCATTGTTTCTTTTTGTTCAGCCATATGGATTTGGATCTTTTTGTACACTCTGCTGAATGTATGTAAAAACTCTCTCATTTGTTTAAACTCATAGGCATTTCATCTTCCTTATATACACACCAACACACATGTATATGATTGATATATGATGTTTGATATACAATATATGATATACAATGTATGAAATATGATATAACATATATAATATAACATGTATCATATAACATGATATATAGTATATGATACATGATATATGATATAGCATAATATGTAGTATATATGTATTCTATAATAGATATGATATAATATATATTGTGTAATATATAATGTTTTATATCTATATGGCCCTGGGGCTGGGGAGATGTCTCAGTTGGTACTGAGTACAAGGACCTGCATCTGACCCCCAGAACCATATGTTACTAAGCCTGAAGAATGAAGACAATAACTATATCCACACTGGGTGGTTTTTCAGGATGAAATCAGATATCTGTGCAGATGTGTGCAGGACACAGTCCAGGCTTTGTCTATGGTAGGCATGTTGCATATATTTACTGAAACTGTTTTTATTCTTATCCAAAGGATATAAAACCAAATACCACACTGAGTAAAACTTACTCAGAGACACCAAAGGCACAGAGGGACCAAACCGCACATTAGGAGAGTGTTCACACATTATACACAATGCCTCACTGGTCTCCAGGCTAGCCTTGTGTCATGGCAACAGGTCCTTCAGATGATTTGGCCCTTAGATTTGGAATCCTTGCAGGCCATCCGTATATGCCTTCGGCTTCATTTTTTACTGCATACATGTGATGTTTCCACAGCTTGACTTCAACCTTCGGATTTGTGTGGAAGTAGTGTCATTGGTGCTTTCCAGAGCCAGCTAGCCTCCCTAGCCCAGGCAGCCAACCTTGTTAGCGTTTCCCAGCTTGCCTTTCTCAGTCTTTCCACGCAGCTCCTGAAAGTCAGCTCTGGCCATTCCTACCCATGTTGGTTTGCATGAGAAGTGTCTCCCATAGGCTCATGTATGTGCCGCCTGGTCCCCAGATTGAAGCGTTATTTGCAGGAGTGGTGATAGAACTTCTAAGAGGTAGAGACTTGCTGGAGGAAGGACATCACTGGATGTGAACTTTGAGGGTTTATAGCCTCCCTCCCACTTCTAGTTCTCTGTCCACTTCCTGCGTGAATGGTTGAAGATGTGATCTCTTTGCTTTCTGCATTGGGTGCTGGTACGCTCGTAACAGAAAGGTATCTAGGCGGTAAGGAACCAAGGAGTACCACCAAGTCACATGGCACAACAAACCTCACATAAGAGATTCATCGGGAGGACAAAACCCCAGGAGGACAGCTGCTTCTGCTCAGCAGAGAAATGGGCAGAACACAGGGTGTGTTTCAGGTTTCTTGGGTGGTGGAGCTTTCCAGGGCTTGGAAAGGATTAGGAGGGAAGGGATTGGAGGGATTATGTGGACTACTCTTTAGGCCAACTCAGGGATCACTGGGATTTTTTTTCTTGTAGGGCAAGGCCTGGCTACTCTCCCATCTTGGGGCTAGGAATGGCCATTACAGCCGCAGAAAATGGCCCTTAGGGAAGTCTAGGGGCAGGGTCTGGCCCCTGGAGGTCCTCCAGATGGGGCCTGGCTACTTGTGTGTCTTAAGGGTTTACAATCTTAAAAAAGTATACAAAGTATTCAAAGTTTGCAAGGTTTACAAGGGAGCCTGGGGCAGGGAAGGCTTTCGCTTGAATTCGCCTGAAGAGCCAACAATGCCCCTCCCTTCCATTATGGACTCTCCCTCTGAAACCATAGGCCCCTCCCCACCAAAAACACCCCTACATTCTCCAGTTGCTTCAGGTCATGGGATTTTATCACAGTAACAGAAAAGTCGCTAATACACCATCCCCACCACCAGACTGAGTGCTCCCCAAAGATGGCATCACTGGGCTTCATCAACTCAGCAAATCCTTGTAATGTAACACCAGACCTTTTCTGTTTTCTCAAAGTGTAGCTAAGTACAGGGAACACAGAAGAAAATTGTAGCAGGGGTTAGACCTGCTGGTCCTTACTGAGATGGGCTATTTGAGTATAAGATACACACTGGATTTTGAAGACTTAATACAGGAGGAATGGAAATAGAATGTGTCCTAGTACATACTTATGCTGAGCATATTGAAATGATGATCTCTTCGAATTCAGAGTTAAATAAAGTAATCCATCAGGCCCAGCATGTCCAGCTGTCCCCCTTGGCTGGGCTGTTAGGGGGTCACCCTGAACTACATTGGATTTCCCTGTATCCTGTGTGTGTTTCCCCTGGGCTGACTCGCAGGGGCTACAGGCAGCAGAGTGGATGTATCTCAGTGGATTCAGAACCAGCTAAGGATATTTAAGGCTTATGCATCTTCCACTGAGATTCTATTGAGAGGAGCGAGTCTCAGACCAAGCCTAGCAATACTGGGCAAGACAGTGTCCTCTGTTCCCTTACCCTCCGCCCCTCATGGGAAGGGGAAGGAGCTACAGCTTAATGACTCCCACTCCCACTATAGAGATAAGCATGGATCTGGAGAGTATAAACTTGACATTTGTAAGACTCTGTCTCAGGACATTGAAGGGCTGAAGAACAGAGAAACCCTTGAAGATGTCCCTGCTCCAATCCCCAGAATCTGTGATCATACCACCTGACTTGGCAAGGGGACTTTGGAGATGGGGTTGAGTTCATGGTCTTGAGATGGGGAGGTCAGCTATCACAAAATGCCTGGGGAGGAGGCTGAGAGGGTCACAAGGACACTTCTCAGAGGGAAAAAGCTTCTGTACTGATCTGTAGTGATGGAGGAAGAGGAACCAGCGACGAACAGAAAGGTGGATTCATTGTTGGCATTGAAGGGAGAGGGTGGAGCCAGGGATGTAAGCTGACTTTAGACGCTGGAAGAAGCAAGAAGATGGTCATCCTCATCTAAGACTTTCCCACTGCCTCAGAAGACTCACTCCATGTCTGGTTGCTGAGACTGTCCAGATGATAGATCAGTGTTGTCTAAACCACAAAGTGTCTGGTAATCTGATAAAAAACACAACAGAAACATGTGTGTTGGCAAAGTGGAAGTGTCTCTAGACCTTAAAGATGAACTACTGAACAATTTGATGGCTGATTGGAGGTGAGGCGTGTTGCATTTTTCTGTCATGTTACAAGGGGGTGCTTACCTGCTCTCTGTATCTCACTTCCTCTTATGCAAATACAGTCTCTCAGGAATGCCAGCAGCAGCTTTCCTGTTCCTGGTTGGTATGAGCTTAAACCCTTATGGGGAGATAAGGTTTGGCAGGTAAGAATGTGCACTGCTTTTGGAGGGAACTAAAGTTTGGTTCCCAGCATATATGTCAGGTGGCTCCCAACTATCTGTAACTCCAGCTCCAGGGCATCCAGTGTCCTCTTCTGGCTACCACTGTCATCTGCACTCATGTGCACATACTCCACTTGACACACACACACACACACACACACACACATACACACACACACACACAATTAAAAGATAGAATTTTAGCCAGGTATGGCAGTGCATGCCTTTATTCCTCGAATTTGGGAGGCAGAGACAGGCATATCTCTGTGAACTTGAGGCCAGCCTGGTCTACATAGCAAGTTCCAGAATAGCCAGGGCTATGTAGAGAGATCCAATCTCAAAAAGAAAGAAAGAAAGAAGGAAGGAAAGAAAGAAGGAAAAAATAAAAATAAAAATCTTTTAAAAAATCTTATTAGCAGCCTGATCTAGAGACAAAGGTTTGTGATTTATCTACTAGGAAGGCTGAAGCAGAAGCATCCTAAGTACAGGGTGAGTTCAAGGCCAGTCTGGGCAACTTAGTAAAATCTGGTCTTAAAATAAATAGTTAAAAGAAGCCTGGGGATGTAGATTACTGTAGAACACTTGTCAATTGTGTCCAAGGCTCATCAAACAAACATGTAACTCCTCCTCTAACTACTTTGATACTTTGCACATTATACCCATGACTGGAGGTTATACTGAGTATACCAGATCTTGTCTGGGGTCTGGACAAGGCAAGGAAGACTACTGGGGCTATGCCTTAAGCGCTGGCCTCCAGCTCCAACTGAGGAGCCAGGTGTGATAAGGAAGTTGGAATTTATCCAAGACACTAGGGCTGTTCTCCCTACATCTTCCTGGCCTCTCTTTCCCTCTGCCCCTGTGTGGAGGACAATAAGACTATCTAGTTTTAAAAATCCATGCAGATGGTAATTGTGACAAGTGAGCTAGAGGTGGGAGCAAGCCAGCCAAGAGGGAGGCTGGCATATTCACCTGGGCAGGCAGTGACTGGTATCTCAACTAGAATGATGACGGCCAGGGACACTTCTAATGTAGAGCGGTTAGGATCCCAGGAGTTTGCCTGCAGACCTGCTGAGTTTGAGGTGTGTGGTAGATACTGCCTAGACTAGCTCTGCTTCAGCATTCAGGGCTTGTTCTCCCAGCTGGCCTTCAGTTTCTTATCTAATCAGAAGGCAAGGGGGATGGGCACAGATGGCATGATTGGAATTTCTGTTGATTTGGCAACATAGACGTCATGGGTGACCTCCACCAGAGGGGCTTACTGGAGGGCAAAGCTTGGATGGAAGGGAGGTAAAGCCTAGCAAGCCCTGAGGAGGATGTTGGAAGTCAGAAGTGGGTTGTGTGAAACCCTGCTGGCCAAGGATGGTGCTGTGTGAAGAAGGACCAGGGGCTTCAAGTCTTCCATTTTAACTGATGGTAAGGAAAAGGTGGGAAAAACGGATGGAAGATGAATGGTACCCATGGATAGGGGGTGGTAATGCTAGAAACATAGGTGGTGTCCAGAAGTGTCCATTTTGAATGATAGGCTTTAAGAGCAGAATCAAACAGATCTTGTTTGTGTGTGCCCGAGGTCCACCAGGTCGAGGATACTGACCCTTAGTGGGCACTGGGCATCATGCATCAGCCTGGGTAAGACCCTTCACAAAGATGCTTGGACCTTGGCATCTCCAACTTGGTGCCTGTGAAGGTAAGGTTAGAAGAAGTGAGTCTCATTAATCCTATAAAACTCCTTGATCAGTTTCTTATACCATCTAGTCAATTTATTTCCAGTGGTTTTTTTTTTTTTTATTTTACTGAAACCATTCCAAAGAAGTTAATTCCATGTGCTGTAAATTGCACAGAGAGGATTTAATATGTCAATCAAATTGTATCCATTATAACTTCTGCCATTGTTAGCTTTCTTCTGTGACCATTGTTTCTGTCAAATCCAATTTTCCTGGACAAATATTTGCAGACTGAAATTTTATCAAGACAGTTTGATCTCTCTGCATCGCTCTCATTCTTGCCAGATTTATATATGTATCTCAGATTGGTCAGTGTGAATTTTTAACTATTATCAGCTCTATTTTGAGGATATTATTTCTCCTAATCAGAATCGTTATGACTAGGATAACATATGATAACATATTTATTTCCTCACTGACTCATTACAAAATTGCAAGGTTCCTCTTGGCTCTGCTGTCCAGGGCTGGCTGATTGAATTGTAAATCTTGTCTTCTGATCTGTTTCTGAGTCTTCTATGTGCTTTGTACAAATTGCCTCCTCCTTTGGCAGAGCACCATAGGTTGGAATTCCCTCAGGATCAACTGCACCTCTAACTTGGACTCTGTTACTCCCTTTCCTTTATCCCTGCATTAGTTAGTTTCCTCACTATTGTAGCAAAATACCCCCAGCAACAGCAGTTTAAGAAAGAAAGTGTTCATTTTGGCTCACAGCTTGAGAATACCTCCATGATGGCTGCAGGGGCAAGCCTGGGGCAGAGGTCACATTGTATCAACGTAGAAGCAGAAGGAGAGATGGATGCAGGTGCTCAGCTTGATTGCTCATTTTATGTCTTTGAGACTCCAGCTTGTGGCATTACGCCTCCCACATTCAGCATAGGTCTTCCCGCCAAGCTAGACCTTTCTCAACACACTGTCATAGTCTCATCAGGGGTGTGTTTCTATGCAATCAGGTTGATAATGAAGATTGACTATCATGTCCCTTTTTTATTGAGATGGGAACTGTAGTTTAGAGAAATTAAGAGGACAGAACTAGAATCTGAGCTCAAGTTTGTCCAGGATCAAACAGTTACTTGTTGGCACAATTGGACCTACTTGTTACACCATACCAGCCACCAACGAGATGGCCTCCTAGCTTAACTTAATGGCCTGTACAATTGTCCATCCCACAGGGCAGCCAGTTAGATTCAGAAGCCAAGCACTGTGAGTCTCCTGAGACGGGGGGGCTCCAGGATCCTAATCTTGTTTATTTAAGGGAAGCTGGAAGAAACTGTCTGAGCAATGCAATCTCATCAGCCGGTTGCCACTGGCCCACTCATTTCCTGTGGGCCTGGGAAGGGTCTCATCTCTGTCTAAGAAGGCACTAAGTGAGTACTCTAGACAGCTTGAGCCATGTGTTAGGATGCTGAGTGGAGAGCAGGTGAGAGGCTACTCCTTCGATCTGTGGTCCAGGTATCCTGCCTCTGCAGTCTCTCAATTTCAACTCTATTACCTGGAATCTGCTGCAATCCAAGCCTGACTGGGGAGATGAGGAAATGTGCAGAAAAGCTGGACCAGGTGGGCTGTGCTTGCTGATGGAGTTCCACCACCACCACCAGCCTGGGAACTCTGTGCATTTATTCTATACAGCATGGATGGTAATGAGACAGGCTTATTATATGCAGCTGAACAAGCAGACAAGTTAGCCGATTACAGTAGGGGTTTTTGCAGGAGAGCCTCAGCTTGCAGTCATCTGGGAGGAGGAAGCCTTACTGGTCACTCATCACACACACTGGTCCTTGGAACCAGAGGACAGCTTTGCCACCCCTCAGCCTCACCTGGGGAAAGTGTTGCTGTCCTTTCCATGAGTCTCAGGCACTGGAATCCTTGACATGGCTGTACTCGTGTCCACAATGCACGCTCACACAGGATGTCATCTGCTTCCCACACAAGTTTCTAGAGAAGCCGCACCTACATTCAATGTCACCCAAGGCGGTCTGATTGATTAGAAGCTCAATGATTGTGGAGATTTGGAAAGTAACAAGTCCAGAGGCAGAATATCTTTAGCCCTATAAATACCCATTTATTGTCCACTTCCATATTTGACTTAACATCTTTGTGACCACCAGATAAATTCTCTTGGAATGTACAAACAGACCAGCGCAGATCCCAAAGCTAAGAGTGTTATCAGATAGCTTCTGAGGCCCCCAACAGGGACTTCCCTGCTTTGCTGTGACCCACTGTTTAACATCTCCACCAATATAGATGTATTTAAATATTTTATTTTAAAATTATGCAAGCATACGTGTATACACACACACACACACACACACACACACACACACACCCACACACACACA
>JADRCD010222556.1:8195-58563 GCA_019843815.1 Montemys delectorum | reverse complement strand
CAACAGTAGAAATCTGTGTAGTTCTCTCACAAACCTCAGGGTTCTTCTCATTTTTAATTTAAAATTTTATTTCCTTTGAGGATTTCATACACAAATACTGGACATACTCCTCAACTCACCTTGAGAGTTAATTCTCAATACTATTTCCCCTAATTTGGATCTATGAATGTATGTAAATTGCAAATTAATAATATTCAACTTAGAACTTTTAAAGCATATCTTCTATAATTGTAAATATTTCCTTTTTTTCCTCTTAATTATCAAAGATATTGTTTTCTGTTTTGTTTTTCATTTGGTTTGCTGTTTAATTGCTTGATTGTTTTTTAATTTGGTATTACTATAATACCCCAAGGTACCTCTATGTAGTTTATTCAAATCAAGACTTTCTTAAAGTTATCTTTTTAACCCATACCAAACTGTGCCCATGGCTGTGAGTTGCAGTTCCTGGATAAAAGCCACCATGTGTTGGACTTAGTTACATAGTGAGCTGTAGGATCAGTCTGAGTTTGACACCATTGAGAATGTTAGGGTTCTATTCTCAAGCCCCATTCCTCCCAGTCTCGTCTGCAGAGAACATGCTTCTCATGACATTTTTGGCCACTCACTTCAGCTACTGAGAAACTATGACATGCAGAAGATGTGCTTTCAAGCTTCTTCCCTTCAGCTTATTGTCACACCCTAGTGCTGCACTCTCCCTTGAGGTCTCATTCAAGGCTCTGAGACAGGTGGGTTGTGATCAGCTGGGCACAAGGACAGAAATGTTGCTATCCCAGGTGGCTGCAAAGTCCATTAAATGGCCCACTCTGATTTGCCAAGATCAGGAAAATGGTTTTGAGTTACTTGTATGCCGATTTTAACCCATCTTTGGGTTAATTCTAGAAAAAAATAAATATATAAAATAAATATATAAAATTATATCTTAATGCTTTCAAAAGTCAGAAATCAGCAACAGAACAGACCCTGTCTTGGACAGGTATTAACTTCCTTTTGCCCAAAACACAGAAAACATGAAGAATGTTGATTTTGTTCAGCAGTTTGAAAACACTTCTTGATAACTGGCAACATCTTAAGCTCAGCTCTCTGCCATGATCAGTGTTCTGGTTTTGGGTTTTAAGTTAGTATTGTCCAGAGAGTAAGGAGATACTTAATTAGAATTAAATCTCTACATTGAAGTAAAAGGGGCATCCTTGGTCAGGAGAAGATTCTGGAACATTTAAGGGAAGCTATGTGTACTGCAGAGCCTGCTTACCATGGACTCAGTGACAGTGAAGTTGATGGTTGTCCTTCCCCTTTTCTTTCTCACCTGTCTGCCCAGTCTGGTCCCTTTTTCATAAGGCTCACAGGTGGGGAAATGTTGTCATCTGCATTTTTACCTACCGAGTTTGCCCCTTGGTAGGACCTTAGGGATCATCCAAATGTTCTGATAACATTTAATGTTAGAAATAATATTTCCTACTCTGGATCTTACTCAGTTTAAACTGCTGTCTTGCCTTTACTTAGAAGCATTGCTAAGAAATAATTGTAGCCACGTTTAGAATGTTATCTAATTATACTCATGCAGCTAAGGAGAGATGTGGAGCAGGCTTCACAAATCCTTTCACATGCACACTCTTCACCGTTTCTCATCAATAACACATGTTGCGATGCATTGGCCCACAAATGTGTCTGATTATTGGCCCATCAATTTCACTCATACCAAATAAAGTAGTTTAACTTTATTATTTACATGATTCTTAAAGTATGCAGGCCATTGACCACACAAATAAACATATGCCTTTGAATCTGAATAAAGCCTGGTGTTTATGAACAGGGATCTTTGTGTCTTTAACAATATCTGGCACGTTGAAGGAAAACTCTTTGCTAAAACATGGAGCCATGGTAATTGTGTGCTTTGTGATCTGTGCTGGGCAGGAGCCCCAACTTCTACTCTTCAGGCAGACAAGAGCACAAAAATCTATTACTGGAGTTTGACATTTTCTTTGTACGATTAGGTCAGTTGGTAAATCTCCATCTCACAGTTCTTAGAAGCCCAGATTTCCTGTTACAAAGCAATGTGGTTCTGATTACGGTATTACTGAAACCCAGGCATAATACCTGTGCTCTATAATCACATCGACTTCTCTTTTCCCGCATGCACAGGGGTTACCTGCCTCTCCTCTACCTGTGAACTGAGGTGAAGGAATGGGACCATTTCCTCAAGCATGATGTTGTTCTTAAGCTGTGGGAAAGTTAGGACACTTAGAACTGAAGAAAGTGCTTTTTCTAATGCAGGGCTGTGTCTTATCTGGTTCAGACTTTAAATCTGTCACCTGCAAGTTTACTTTGAAAGACAATATGATGCACACAACAGAAGTCAACACACCACAGAAAATCTCCATCCTGCCTAGTACTGAGGTAAAAATGTGATCCCTAAACCATTTTTCCTCATCAGACTCAGGAAGCAGCTTCCCATCTCCTCTCTCAGATCTGGCATTCCCTCCTGATTATTTATAGTCAAATGCTTTTCCTTACACCCTGATCAGCTCCTGTCTGTGATGTCTAAAGCCTGACATGATTTGACTGTGCCATTTTGACTTCCATCATTCCTTGTTCATACAGCATCCTATGTAGAATGGGAGTCCAATCTGGAACATTCTGAGCTGGACCTTACCTCTTTCTGAAATAGTTGTTTCTTGCCACATCCCATGAGTTATTTCTTATTTTGCTTTTGAGTCCTAGCTGGTCCTTTGTGTCATCTCCTAAGCAAACCCTTTCTGGACCACTGTACTTAAAGAAATCCTTTAGAATTTTCTACCACCTCACTTCATTTTTGTTCTTTACAGTGTTTATGATTCCAGGCCTTGTCTGGTCCCTTCAGCAGCTTATTTTTATATATTTGTTTTGTATTTCTATGCCAGATTATGTGTCTCCCAAGAAAAGAACTTTGTGAACCATTGATTTCATGACATAGCAGGCAGATTAGACAGCAAACCATTGAGTTCATCTACATTTTTTTTTAGTGACTAGAAAAGGTCTGTGCATGTTTCCAGAGTCTCCATTGATCACATCTAACTCAGGGTTTGGTCATCTTCAATCATTTATTTCCATAACTGACTTCATTACTGCTCGAGCCCTGAATTTATTTATTGTATCATGTAACCCAGAAGGAGAACTTACATATTAGGTGTCTAATCAATGCTGAAAAAGATAGTGATTTGACATTTTATTTTCATCACTAAAGACAACCACTTCCACTCCTTCCCCAGTCCTCTGCTTCCAATAGCACCCCTGGGTGTGTGTATGTGTCTGTATGTGTGGATATATGGGTTGTGCACAGTTTCACATAGAGACAACAGGGCAAACCCTGGTGTCTTTCCTCAAGAAGATGTCAGATACACTTTTAGGAAAGAAGAGTCTATTATCTGGCTGGAGCTTGACAAGAAGGAGAGAACTGGCTGTCCCCTAAGCTCCAAGGATCTATCTACCCGTCTCTTCTTCCTTACAGGTGGGATAGAGGTTATACGTAAACTGTCTTTGGCTTTTCTTCTGGGGTGGGTTCTGGAGCTCAAACTCAGGTCCTCGTGCTTGCAAATTAAGATCATCACCTACTGAGCCCTTTCCAGCCCTTCCTTTTAGAGTTTCTAGGAGGTCAAATTTATCTCTAGTTTTTCATCACCCTGCATGAAAGTATGAAGATGTATGAGGGGCAGAAGCAGTGAACTGCGGGAAGCAGAAAAGAACAAACGGGCAGAGAGCATGGTGAGAATCAGGAGAGCCTCAGAAATTCCAAAGAGCTTCCTACCAAAGAAAACAACAGCCGTTGCAGGAAGTAATGCTGCCTGTCAGCTAGAAGGAGTTTTGAAGGTGGCGAGTGCAGTTGCTTAAATTGACAATACTGCCACTCTCTGACCTGTCTCCAAGGCATTCTAGGAGCCCCACAATGAAAGCATCTGAATGCCATGTCTACCAAATAAGGCTTAGTTGGCAGCTAAAGACCACATTTTTAGTTCCGATGGATAATACAGTGGTGTTTATTTCCTTGCCTGGTCTCACATCTCCATGACACTGTTTCTTTGTCTTGAGAAAGATAAAATTCATTGGTAAACAGGGTAACTAAGAAAGCCAGTGAGAACATCAGTTCTAATCCATAGACTAGAAACCAGAGAACACAGAAACATGTGCAAGAACTTCAGCTTTTTTCATTTCATCTGTGGGAAGCCGAGGAGAAGCCTGGGAACTGGCGTTTGGTCCACCCTGCCTTGTACACACCACTATAATCTGCTTCTCATTCTTCTACATTATAACCAGGAAGAAAATCATAGATTTTTTTTCCTGCCTAGGAGATTCCCTAATCGAAGGAAATGGACAACCACATATGATTAATTGGGGGAAAGTGTCTCTTCCAAGAAAACATGAAATTCCTCTAGGAACTAGAGAGCTCACTCATGGGATTCTTTCCAGCTTCACGTAAGTCATGATAGACAAAGGGTTGAACTTACTATGATTACGCTAACATAAATTAGAGGTAATAATATGTATTTTGCAGTGTTGGTTTAAATCTGATATATTAGTGGCTTCATAGAAAATATGTGATAATTCATGATTTAAGAAATATAGAAGTAATTCAAACTTGGTCAAAAATAATAATTGCTCATGTGTTGTGTTAAGAAGCATATTATTTTCCAAATATGAAACCATTATCCCTTCTCTAAATTCTGACTCATCAGTAAAGAAGCTATTCTCAGACAGACAGAGGTCACATGAAATAAAGGTCCTTTTGAAATGTAGTTCATTATAGTAGTTACGGGTAGTTGTATGACTGAAAATCAATGAGCACAAGTCAGTTAAAACATCTAGAAAAAAATAAAATTACTTAAATGCCAGATTGCTGGCTTGTTCATAAATATAATACTAAAGAAGAGCTTATTTCTTTTGAAAAGCAATTTTTTTTTACACTTTTAAGTGTATAATCTGTTTGAACTGATTTAAAAATTAACCTACATAAGTTGGTTGAATACCATTCATAACTACTCTGAAAAGTTTTCAATACATAATTTTATTTCATACTATTAAGAAATTGTAAATTATACATGGTGATTTTAATTAATAGATTTTTATTGTATGTCACTTTATAAGTGGACATCATATTTTAACCTTTTGTTGGATTTATCAAGCTAAACTTTAAGATTCTCTGAGAATGTTCTAGAGCATAACATTAGTTTTTTTTGTGTGTTTTTATTGAATTTGAAAGTAACACACTAATTGTTTTAAAACCAGAGCAATCAGGGAAATGAGAAGGTGGAAGAAAACAGAAACAAATCATTTTTAAGACTCATCCCCAGGGGTAACTGCTACTTTGAAAATAACATACAGATATTTTCCTATGTAGCCAAGCACAGTTTCTTCCTGTGTTGAATCACTTATGGCATTTCACACTTACTATGAATTAAAATTTATCCTGTGTTTTCAGTGCCAGAACGTGTATGTATATAATATTTCCAATGCCCTTTTTCAGTCTTGGTGCACCCCTAAACCTTTATTGTTGCAAATTTGTTTTCTTTGAAACATAGTTTTCATTGTTTTTCAGTTCTCTTTTACTATTGAATCCTCTACATTTCATTCATTGGATTGTTTCCACAGCGTTAATGCCCATCGAGGAATTGACTCTGTTAAAGGAAATGACATTTTAAAGCTTGTTGCACTACCTTACTTTCTAGCTGTTTTGGAAAGCTTTTTCCATGTCTGTCCCACATGCTGTGTGTCATCTTTCTGTTAGTACAAAGCATCTTGATGTTGCTAGCCTGTGCTTATCAACTAACACAGAACTTCCTACCTTAATTGACATTCTGCCATTTACTAAGCACAAACAATTTTCACATGCATATTGACTGTGATTCTAATTTTGTGAGCTTGGAATAATTTTATTTTATTTTACTGGTTGTTAAACTTTTCTTGAACTGATTCATAGCAATGTCTCATATACTAATTCTGTTGCTAGTCATTTATGAATTTTTCTTTTAAACTTATTTTTAAAATCAATGATATTCAACATATTGAGTCATACATGGCAAAGTCAGTGTGAGCAAAGAGGGTAGAGAATATAGAGAATTAGGGAAGAGGTTTAAGAATTATCACAGTCTCCTCAAAATACCACTTTATACACTAGTTAACTATAAGAGGAAAGGATAGAATTAGAACTTTAAAACATTCCTGGTTGCAAACATTTTTAAATACTGGTCATGCTCTAAAGGATGCCCAGGGCTGCCCTGTGGGATTCTGTAGTGTGCCACATACCTTCGTGTCTTGTATATTCCACACGGACATGGCAGTAACTTCTCAAGACACCCCTGAGCTCTAGGGTAGAATATTTTTCCATTTCACATATGAACTTGGGTTTCCTGGAAGTTCTAATTCAAGGCTCTTTCCTGGTAATTTATTGATGGTGTCGGCATTAACCTTCTTGACTAAATAGCTTTTAAGGGAAAGAGTGGACTCCCGGACTGCTTCTCCAAGTCCATGAACATGATCAGTCCATCTGACTTTCAAATTTTCCGAATAGCAAAGGGCCCACATCAGTGTGACTGTGAGTCACTGAGTGAGCTTTAATTTCTTACTGCTCTCTTGTGGCCATTCAAATGAACTGTCCAAAGACCTAAAAATCCTGTAATATTAATAAAAAAATATTTTCCAGGCAGTCATCATTTTGCAACAGAAAAAAAATTATTGTTTTGACATTTGAACATCAAAGCCAGAAAACAATTTTTTCTTCTTCTTTAGATATTGTGATAGACTCACAAAAATTCAAAAGTAAAGGCTGGGACTTTATCTTCTACCTCTCTCTCTCTCTTTCTTTCTCTCTCCCTTTTTTTCTAATTTCCCCTCTCTTTTATAAAGTCAACCACATAGTTATTTCTCTATAAAGTCATCAAAAGAGTGAAGACTGAAATATTTCTGGACATTCTGAAGATAAAATTGTGCAGTTCCCAGCTTGTTCCCTTGCTGTGGTTTGGGGAGTATCTGCAGTCTGTGTTTAGTCATCGTAATTTGAAACAGTCATTTCTTTAAGGAAGAAAGCTTTCAAATGCAGACTCTATATAAGAATGCAAATACTGCTCAGTTAATAAAAGTCGCCCTGTCATATTTGTGTCTTACTATGTTGTTTGTGAATAGAGCAGACGTGGGCGCTTGCAGTCTAAGGAATGGCAAGGGAGAGAGAATGTGCTGAAGTGCTCTTTTCCTGCAGTTGCATCAGTCAAGTAAGATATGACCTAACAGATCTCTAATTCATTTCACTTCAATTTCTGTGGCCACGTCTAGTCAAGCATACTATGGTTTAATCACAATTATGAGCAACTGTGGTAATTAGCTTGTACACATCACATAGATAAGTCTTCGTCAGGATGAGGCTCATGCTGGTGCTGTCATTATTCTACAGCCACAGAGCTGGTTTCAGAGGGTTAATCCCCAAAAGCTATAGTACCCTTATGTGAAATCCTGACCACTTAGTTGCACGATTGTTTCCTGAAGATACTGGCTCACAGAAGTTGTAGTTCATTATAAGACAAACAAAATCTAAGCATGCCATAAAGAAATATAAAAACACAATCATGTCAAGCATCACAAACAAGAGCAATATAAGGGCATGTTTGGCCATGAAGATCAGAGGACAGTTTCCTGAGAATGTGATACAAGAGTCAAGAAGCCACAAAGAACAGGAACGACGAGGCAATTAGGAGGAGCAGCAGGCACACAGGCTCTACACTGAGGAGAATGGACAGTTTCCATAATATAAAACAATGGCCAATGCTTTCAGTAAGAAAGCAACAGAGAGCACAAGGTAACTTAAAACTGAGATACATGTATTTTATGAGCTCAGCCAGAGTTAGTCCATCTTGACTATAAGAGATTAAAGAAGGCATGAGAATTCTCTAAGTATAAGACTTCCTCATGTTTGAAAATGTTGTTCTCCTAGGTGCATAGACAATGGAATTAAAGAGGTCAGAGTACTGAGAAACAAGTCAGTTGAAATTTCCGATAGACCACATGGCAGGCAACGGACATTCACAAGGTCTGAGGAATATGGGTAAAAAGGGAGACAAGACGTTGATGACTCAGGGCTTGAACATCAGCACTAACATCACAGAAGGTTATTATCATCATTCCAGTTTCAATGGTGGGTGTGTGCTTCCTCAGCAAGGATGCAGAGGTGACCAAACAGGTATGTGACTCTTCGAAGTGGACACATAAAGAAGGAAATTGTACATGATGACCAAGATTTGAAGGAAGGACCTGTGATGGAGAGATATGAATGGAGTTGATATTTAAGTTCAGGAGGAGCCACAAATATTAATGAAAAGATTTGATTAAAGGAGAAAATAATTAAGTAGTATGCTAGACAACTAGGGTGCAAAGTAACCTGTAACAATTGTAGATCTAACACGTTAGATATTTCCTCATGTCTTTGCTTCTATTAACTCATCCAGTAGTCCTGATTATTCTATGATGGAGATGCCACTGTCATCCATTCTTTCTGTGACTATCTGTGTGCGTGTGGGGATATATATATACAGCTTGCTTATGGAACTTCCCATCTCTGTCTCCTGAGTTTCGGAAGCACAGACAGGCTAGTATACCCTCTGGCACTGATGTGTGTTTTGGGAATGCAAACTCTGGTCATCATGCTTGCTGCTTACAGCACAACTACTTTAATTGCTGTGCCATCTCCTGTTCCTCACTACTGTCATCCTGATCTTATAAGTAAATAAGATGTTGCACCTTGCTTGAGGTTACAGATGTGGTGAACCAAGAGAGTGAGCTTTCCATTGCTGTTATAGATACCTGAGATAAGGAACTTAACAAGAGCAACTGTTTTGGCTCCTTTGTAGGGAGGCTTTAGCCCATGATCAATGAGGCCTGTTGCTCTTTGGTCTACAGTTAGGCAGGTGTGCCTGATGAGGCAAAGCTGCTTACCTTGTGGCTGTTATCCTGAAAGTGAGGGAGAGAGGAAGAGACCAGGATCACATGATCCCTTCCAGTGCATGACCCAAGACTTAAAAGAATCTACAAGACCCCATCTCCTAATACTGACTCTCTGGCATCATGGTTCTGACACATGAGTCTCAGAGGATACTCAGGCTCCAAACCATAGCATCTCATAATCCAATTCTACTTCCATGCTTTGTTTAACCATTATATTGTTCTGCTTCCTGAGAACTCAAAGACAAAGAGAACTTTTTATAAAAAGGTTTATTCAAGTAGTATTTTTGAAACTTCCAGCAGGTACAGGGTACAGCTTAGTCATAGAGTGCTTTCCTGAGACACTTGTAAAAAAATAAATATTTTCTTAGTTGTTCAACAGTTTCATACAATGTACTTTGATCGTATTTACCTTACCACCATGTCTTCCTAGATTCACTCCCTTCCCTACCCATTCAACTTTGTGGTTTTATTTCTTTAAGACTGATTTGTGATGCTCAAATGTTCTTTTTTTTGTTTTTTTTTTTTTGGTTTTTTTGTTTTTGTTTTTGTTTTTTTGGATGTGTGGTCATACACTAGAGTGTGGTTGATAGACTAGGGACTATACTCTCAGAGAGAACTCTGTCTGCCTCTGCCAGCAGCTAACAATTACCAATAGCTCCACTGCTGGGGATGGGATTGTGTGTTCCTTCCCACTCAAACGTGAGATTTGTTCTGTCTTGGACTTGCATAGAACCATATGTGCTGTAGCAACCACCATGAGTTTATATGTAAAGTTGCCCTGCTGGGTCTGGAAAATAACGTTTTCTTGTAGCCATCTACAGCCTCAGGCCCATAATACTCTCTGTAACCCCTGTTCTGCAATAGTCCCTGAGTCTTTGGGAGAGGGAAACATATCTTTGATTTCAGTGACATGAAGGTCAATTATGAACTGGGTCATAGCCATCCTGTAGTTAAAAAAAAAAAAAGCCAAAGGGTGGGCATTGTTTTCGAATACAACAAAGCACACATGCTCTGAAATCCATAGCCTGAATCAGGCCCACATACACTACCAAGAGGACTCCTGCGACATAAGAACTGAAAACTCTAAAGTTTTGGAGATCAATCCAGAAATATGTGCCAAGTGCCCAGAAATGCACCAGGCCCCAAATTCTGGTTTAGAATTAGATGAAAGTGTAAAACATTAAATTCTGAAGTAAAACAACTATTTTCCTTACTATCAATCCTATTTCTGAAACATAATCTGCCTGCCTAGCTGTCTTCCTTTCTCCCTCCATTACTTTCTTCTTCCCTTCCTCTCTTCCTTCTTCCTACCCACATTCCTTCCTTTCCCCTTCCTTACTTCCTTTCATTCTTTCTTATTGTTCTTTAAGACAGATTCTCATGTAGGTCAGTCTGTTCTTGAACTTGTTAGATGGATTAGGTTGGTCTTGAACTTCTAATACTCCTCCTTCTACCTTCCAAAGTTGGAATTTGAGGCATATACCATCATGCCTAGTTTTATACAATGCTAAGAACAAACCTAGGGCACTGTGTAATCAAGCAATCTATACATTCTCATACCCATTATAAATAGGGCAAAGAATTATAGTGAGTCTGGAGAAAGGCCTTCAGCTATAAAAAGGGGGAAAACTATTAGTGTCTTTAGTAAGGTTAAGAATAAAAATATCCTATTAGCCACATAATTTTATACAAGTGCTAGGTATTAACATAGCAATATGGTATTGAAAAAGCAGAAGAGTGCGCATAGGGAGTGGCATTATTAGGAAGTATGGCCTTACTGGAGTAGGTGTGGCTTTGTTGCAGAAAGTGTGTCACTTTGGAGGTGGGCTTTGAGGTCTTAAGCTATGCCCATTGGGGCTCACAGTTCCCTTCTGCTGCCTTCAGATCAACCTGTAGAACTCTCAGCTCCTTCTCTAGCACTATGTTTGCCTGCATGCCATCATGCTACCTGCCATGATGATAATGGACTAAACCTTGGAAACCGTAAGCCAGACTGAACTAAATGCCTTGCCAGGGTCATTGTGTCTTTTTATAGCAACGGAAAACCTAACTAAGACAAACATATTTAACATTTTAGTACTTATGAAAGTGTATAATAATGGAAAATGCTAATAAAACAGTGTGAATGATGCTATTACACAGAAGGCATTGGGTGTACTGTAGTAGAAATAAGAAATGAGAAGTAGTGACCAGTGACATTGTCCGAATGGATCACTATTATGGGAACACTACCTTATATTGTATATATCCCCTGAGACAGGTTTGATGCAGAATAGGACCAGTTGATAGATTAATGTGTTTGTGGTCACCATTTTCTTAAAGGGCCTCCATGAGGGAGACTGCAGTCCAGAGCTCTTATGTTTATTTCATGTATGAGAGGTCTATGGCAACAGAGAGAGCTCAGGAGTGAAGTGGCTTGATTACATATTTAGGTGTAATCAAGTCTAATTGCACTTACTTTTGATACCAAGTATATATATGCAATATATACACACACACACACATATATATATGCATGCCTTGTTTTTCAAAACTAAAGAGTCAGATTCATAGAATAAGGAATGTTTGAAGTTTATGTGAGATAATTATAGTTCAAAGATATAATGAAAGCCATCAAACATCACAGGCCTGAAGATTTGAGAGTGTCTGAGAAGCCAACATAAAGAAACCAGTGTAACATCTCCTACACACAGGAGTGAGGATGGGTGAGAACCTTGGAACAAGAGTAAGATACCATGACTTATACTATTGCTATAATAAACTATAGGGCAAGAGCTATTTGGAGAGATATAGTGTATGTGGATCACAGTATATAAAATAATAACAAATATATAAGAGGTTGCAGAGAAAAGGGAAAAGTATGCAGTCAGTGAGAATGTAAGTTAACACAGACTATGGAAATCAGTATTTGTGTGTGTGTGGCACTTCTCAAAACTAGCATACCATATGACCCAAGTGTGCACATCACAGATCCATGCACATTGATGCTTTTTGCAACACTGTTCTTAATCACTTAATTCACATTGTCAGCTTGGATGTCCATCAATGGTGGAGTGGAGAAAGAAAACATAATATGGAGCTCTATGTAGTTAGATAGAAGAACTAAATTATTTCATTTGCAGGAAAATTAATGAAACCAGGGCTCACACTAAAGAAGTCAAGACAAATCCGTAAAGGCGAATATTGCATCATTTTCCTGAGCTGTGGATAATGAATTTTATATAAATACATAAAATATGACATGAAACAGAAGCGAAAACTGTCTAGGCAGGTGAGGGGTGCTACCAGTGTGGGTAAGGAAGAGAAAGGGGAAGAGGAAGGAGTGTTAAGAGGAACGGGGATATAGATAGATATCATACACTTGGATGAGAATGACCTGTGATACCAAGTACAATGTGTAATGAATGCACACCAGTAGAAGATATAAATAGGCTAGAAGGCAGGGTCACATTATTTGAGAACCCTTGCTAAAGTCAGTTGTGAAAAATCAAAGCCTACAGTCTCTTTGTTAACATTTTAATTTGGGTTTTCTGAGCAGAATTTAAGATAGCTTGAGTTTCAGGTATTTCTCTAATAATGAACCCACAAATTCTGATTATTTACGGTTCTTTGTTGGTGACCACTCTTGCTACTCTTTATTTTCTGTGCAACTAGGTAGATGATTATTGGGGTGCATTGATTATTTTATAACTAAAAAAATGGAATGCCTATCATATATAAGTTTTAGGATTAAATGATCACTGTATGTCAAACAACTTGTATTTGCAAGGCCTTTAATTTTGCATTTTGTATACAATTTTTGAATATTCTAGTTTAAAACTGAGGGCAATCAAAATTATCGTTCCTTGTGCATGTGTATGTGGTGTGTGTGTGTTTTTGTGTGAACATCTTCATATGTATGAAGATACATATGTGTGTGCATACATGTGTGTGCATGTGTGTGTGTGTGTGTGTGTGTGAACATTTGTTTGTACATGCATTTGAAACTGGAAGTTGATATCTAATATTTTCCTTTATAAGTTTCCACTTTCATGGATCAGGAGTCTCTTGCAGCACTTGGAGCTTGTTGAACCCAGCTATGTTAACCAGCTAGCTTGACCCATGAATTTAGTTTGTGCTTTCCAAAGATCTGTAATATCAGGTACCTGCCATGCCTGCCCAGATTTTATGTGTATTCTGGGAATCTCATTTTCGGTTCTCCTGTTTTTATGTTAAACATTATTTGTTGAGTCATATCCTCAACTCTGCAAAACAAATTTGATTTGTAAAACTTTTCTGTTTAAATGATTACTTTTAATTTTAATATTAAGTTGTTTAGTTATATTTCTAATAAAACACCATTGACCCAGTCAACTTACAAAGGAAAGTATTTATTTGGAGCTTATAGTTTCATAAGGTTAGAGTTCATCAGCAGGAAGGCAGGCATGGTGCTAGAACAGGAGCTGAGAGCCTACATCTTGATCCATAAGCACAAGGAGAGAGAGAGAGAGAGAGAGAGAGAGAGAGAGAGAGAGAGAGAGAGAGAGAGAGAGAGAGAGGAAGGGGGAGAGAGAGAGATTGGGAATCTTTTGGATCTTCAAAGCCCTCTCCAATGCTCCAATGGCACACCCTCTCCAACAGCCATACTTCTTATCCCTTTCCTATAGAATTAAATAATTAAATAAATACCTACTACCCACCTTAATGGTTTACATTCCCAAATGAAACACACACACACACACACACACACACACACACACACCACATACTGCTTTTATATTTTGATATGCCTTAATCAGATCAGTGGCTGGGCCACTTCCTAACCCCCATGCTGTTAAGCCACCTCTTGCTGATTATCCTGAGTTACCATTGACTAAACTCTATATCCTATCTTAGCTACTCTGGACTCAAAGGGCTGCCCAACTGTGCAGTGCTCTGCACACATTCTCTGAGCTTCCTCTCTGTCCCTCACTCTTCTCAGACATGCATGGCATCTCTCCTTCACCACTCCTGCCTAGCATAGTGGATCTTTTTCTCCCTCTTCCTTCCTCTCAGTCCCAAATCCTGGAATTCTGAAATTCCCACCTCTGTCTGCCCTGCTCAGCCACTGGTTGCTGATGTCTTTATTTACCAATCAGAACCAACTAGGGACAGGTTCCCAGAAGCTACGCTCTTGCACTTATTCTTGTGCAAACAGTTTTAGGGACACAAATAAACATTAGAATACAAGCTGCCACACTTCCCAAAGAGTTCCACCAACTAAGACTAAGAATTCAAACATATGAATGTATGGGGGTCATTCTCATTCACCACTACATATGTTTATAGTGTTGAATAATTTATTTTTAAGAGCAAAATGATCTAATTTTTCATAATGTTTAAAAACCAGTAGAAGTACTTTGTGCCATTATCTTAAATCTAGAGAAGAGAATTGTCATTAAGACCATCATATTGGTAATTACAGTGTGAATGTGTGTGAGCATGTGCATTTGCATGTGTGTGTATGTATGTGTGTATGTACATGTGTACATGTGTGTGTGTGTGTGTGTGTGTGTGTGTGTGTGTGTAACACACCTGTTTTACTTTACAATGTTTCTCCCTTGAAGAATGAATACTTTTAAGAATTCTTCCGCCGGTTGTGGTGGCGCACGCCTGTAGGATTTGCTGAAGGAGGCAGAGGCAGGAGGATCACGAGTTCGAGGCCAGCCTGGGCTACACATTTTTTGGGCTGGAGAGATGGCTCAGAGGTTAAGAGCATTGACTGCTCTTCTAGAGGTCCTGAGTTCAAATCCTAGTAACCACATGGTGGCTCACAACCATCCTTAATGAGATCTGATGCCTTCTTCTGGTATATCTGAAGACAGCTACAGTGTACTTACATATAATAAATAAATAAATCTTTAAAAAAAAAAAAAAGAATTCTTCCTACCACTTCTGTCTGAATCAGGCTCTAAAGGATAAAGTGCTGAGGTCCTAGGTAAATGCTGAGTGTCTATGCTTGCTCTGTAGAGTATCTCATAGGCAGTGGTCATTTGCTCCACTATTCCACATTATTCTTTTACCTCTCACTATTTCAACTATGCTAGTCAAATGAATTTCCATGGCTCTGTCCTCAAAAGTTGTACAAGGCATGATGGATTATTTTGTTTGGCAAAATCCTCTAAAACGTGATTCATTGTCTGCAGGTGATTCATGGTTGGGAAATTAATTCTGAACTGTGCCAGTGATTGTGGTTGATTAAGGTCCAGAAGTCCCCAGTTGGCTCACTAGCACTCATTGTCAACGGAGATATTTCTAAAATTAAAAGAGCCGAAAGTGGATGTGTGCTTGATGCATGGAATTTACATGCATGTTTGCATCTTTTGAAGCGGGTCCCCAGCCTACACAATTTTAACTGTTGGCATGAAAATCATTCTCCAAGTGTCTGCCTGAATGAATCACATTTTACAAATAAATATCTGTCAAATGGTGCAATTACTTCAGATGCAGTCATTAAGCAATAAAATAAAGAATAAATAGAATACATCTGCTGCGAAGTGCTAGAGAAATGCGGGTTTCCTTCTCAAGTTACTTGTCTTTCCTATTTTAGCCTAATTGAGAAAGTGATTCGCAGGAAACGTGGTCCACTCAGGCTATTCATGACATCCCAAAAATGGAGGGCACAGGAGCTCTATGCCTTCTTTAAGGAAATGAAAGAAAAACTTACCTGTGAGAAAAGGAGAGAACAGGGAGGGATGAAAAAGTATTCCTGTCATATGCCACAGGCAAAGCTCACATCAGAGAAGAGCAAACAAACAAACAAACAAACAATCAAATCTCACAGTGTGAACCACTGAAATTTCTCCACCCATTAGCATTTCGCTGGGTATATACTTGTGAAAGTAAAATTCAGGATGTCTGTGGCTACAAATAAACTGGTATTGTTTTAACGTGTAATTTTTTGAATGAAAAATGTAAGTGAATGACATGGGTTGTTGGCTGCCCCATAGTCTCTACCACTTTGAGTAGATCAACTAGAGGGAGTTTCTGTTGAAAGGCAGATAGAGATGTGTAAAGAGGGACTGTGTCTTTTGACTTACAGACAATGAAACCGATTACCTCTTCCTGTTCTTTATGGACTCTGCCTCCCCCCCCCCTTACAAAAAAAGGAGACATTAGACAGAAAATTTGTGAACATTTAGATTTTGAAATATTGGAAGTAACTTTTTATTGTCATATGATCACAAAAGAATTATGGTTTCATTGATAAAATACTGAGGAAACATGAAGGGTGAAAATGATAAATCTACAGTAAATATTACCATTGAGACGACTAATGTTAACACCTATACATCTTAGGGCCTTTTGGGTTTTCAATATTCACAAAAAGTAACATAAAGAAGCTTCCCTGTATTCACCATCTCAGTGTCCCCTGTGTCCACTGTCTCAGTGTCCCCTGTGTCCCCTGTCTCAGTCTCCCCTGTGTCCACTCTCTCAGTGTCCTCTGTGTCCACTCTCTCAGCGTCTCCTGTTTCCACCGTCTCAGTGTCCTCTGTGTCCACTCTCTCAGTGTCCCCTGTGTCCACTCTCTCAGTGTCCCCTGTGTCCACTGTCTCAGTATCTTCGTTCTGTCTGTTGTCTGTTTCTCCTGCTGTCTTACTATATCCCAGGTGAATTTTGCCTCAGTGTCTTCCCGTTTATTGCTGCATCTTGTATCTCCAACATCACCATGAAGTGTACATACTCTACTTGGTGCTTTAAGGAGAATGAGCAAGATCAGGAACATACAAAGCAGAGCTACTCAAGCTAACCACAATCTGTGATGTGTGAGTAGTAATAAGTGATGGTATTTTGGGGTAGATCTGTTACATGGAAAGAGCTAGCAAAGACAAGGCATGTTTTGGAAGAATGGTATTTTTATCTTGTTTGTTGTTTCAGCTGTATAACCATTTGTCATAGTTCAAATAAATATTTATACTTTTTTCCTACTATACTGTGAGGTTAATGAAAGCATATATAATTAATTATGTGATATTACCAGAGTTGAATCTTGTGTACTGTTAGAACATTAAAATTATGTATAGGCTAAGTTAAAAATTCCAAGACATCATTTGGCAGCTGCATTTTATCTCTTCATATGTATGATTTATATATATTATGCCATAAGTAATTATATAAATAACATATATCCCATTACATGTAATGAAATACATGCAATATATATATTCACACAATATATATATATATATTTTATATATATATTCACACAAAAAATATCAAACCAATCCTTTATTTTATCTTGTTCAAATATATTATACAACCTTAGACTTAAGTCTGGTCTGTATTGAGCATTTTCTTGGGAAAAATTACTGTTAATAGAATTTTGGAACTGACATTATAGAAAGATTAGCTCTTTAAATATAACCTTTCTATCTCTATCTTAGTAATTGTAGTTTGGCAAATGGATTTTCTTTCCCTTCTATCATGATTGAAAATGACTTGTTTAGGTTGAAGTAATAAGTTGTGAGTTGCTTCAGATTGCTCCTTAGAAAAAGCAGAATTTTCTTTGTTAAAATTGAAATTAAGCTATACTTACATCTTGTTCTATATCTGTTTCTTTAAAATGCTATTTATTTGTTTACTGAAAGAAACATACACACATGTAAAGAGAGATTAATATATAATGGATAGATGATAGATAGATAGATAGATAGATAGATAGATGATAAATGGATGTTGCAGCATTTTCTCCATCCAATCACAGTCTTGTGATTAGACAGGAATAGGGAGGCAGAGCTAGAAGTTTAGGAGTGAGAGAGGTCAGAGGAGGGGAAGAAGCCAATATGGAGGCAGGTGAACAGGAAGGAAGATGATCCAGACCCAGCATGGTTTTAAACAGCCACAGGTAGCTAAGGTTTTCACAAGGTTAGAATAATTGGGTTAAAGCATTATCTTTATCAATTGGCTCTGAAATTATTGTATTGGCATCTTGTAAATTATGATCTTATTGATATATAAACTTGATTAGATAATGCAGCCTTAAGAGTCATGTTTCTACGGAGTAACTAGGCACTAGATGACTGATTGTGGAGTGTGTGGGGTATTGCATGTAGGTGAGATGAACTCTCTAGCTAGGAGAGAATAGCAGGACCCCGCCAGGACATATTGCAGTAGAGTAGGAATGTAGTCTAGCGGGGCAGGAGAGATTGCAGGTGATCTTTTTAAATATTTCCCACAACAGATGGATACATACATACATACATACATACATATGTAACACATATGCTGCCCTACCATAAAGGAGCAGGTACCCTGGCTGGCACACAGAGGTCAGAGGGCAACACTGTGGAGTTGCTTTTCTCCTTCCATCAGCACATAGGTTCCAGAGATCTAGTTCAGCTCATCAGGTTTGCATGGCAAGAGATTTTATTTTCTAGTCCTCTTACTAGCTTTATATATAGTCAACGAAACTTTTTTCAACTTATATATGGACTACTTCTCCCATGAGTCTCTGCTGTAGAAATGTTGTCCTCCATTACACACTGAAGAGATCCATGGAGTAGGAGAGTATAGAAACCCCACACAACTTATGCTGAGAATCCCAAAGATGGGATCTGTAACAGCCAAGGCCAGGCAATGTCACTTTGTGTGTGTGTGTGTGTGTGTGTGTGTGTGTGTGTGTGCATATGTCCTTATTGTGTAGGTTGAGAGGACCTTTGATTCTTTTCAGAAAAAAAAAAAAAAAAAACAGGTTTGAAATCAGGAGGCAGGAAGTTGACTAGGAGGGCCAGGACCTTGTTATCACCAGGGAGAGAAGCTATGCACACTGATGCTTGGGAACATGCAGCCCTGGCCCTTGACTGAGCACAGTCTTTCAAAGAGGCCATAATTGTGTCTGTGTCTCTTCCTTCCTTGTCTCCACGGACCATTGTGCACACAGACTCCACAGTGAACAAAGACACTTTCTTTCCTGCTTTCTGTGTAGTACCTGCTTAAACACAATAGACTTGTCAATCCACGGTAATGTTATTCCCACCTTCTGCCCAGCACTGTACTTATTATAAAGCATAAATGACAGAGGGCTGACAGATTTTGTTAGCATAGACACTAGGTTTTAAACTACACTTAATCTGTTTTAATTGATGTATATTTCCATAGTTTCAAAAACTTTGGTGGGCTGTTTTCTAAATGTGGCCAATGTCTATTTTAATGCTGATGTCATGTGCAGTTTGGTCTATAGCTAAGGGGTATAAAATCAGAAGAACTTAATCTTCCTTGAAATAGGTCAAGGGTTTGTAAAGATCAGAAAAAAGGGGGGGGTCGTTTAGTTTTGGATTACTGTAATTTTAACTCTCTCCTGATATGAGGCTTGTCTTGAGTTGATTTGAATATAACCCCCTTTAGCACAGGTGAAACATTTAATCCAGGATCAGGATTCAACTCTCTAAGTAGAATAAAAGCTGAAAGGATTTGAAAAAAACATGTTTTTAAGTGTTCCCCATTCCCAACACTGCCCCCCCCAAAGAAAGCTATGTATTGTCGCATGAAGTTGGGCTTCGATAAACTTGTGCTTATGAGCAGCCAATTTCAAACCAAAATTACAGTGGCAAGTCCCATATTTCAGTAAAGATTTTCCCATTTATCCATAAACTTCAATTTAATAAAAAAAAAGCCACTGGATTTTGAAACAAATTAGAAGGGGAAAATGAAAAATGATACTCTCTATTTATGTTGGAAAATTGGAGACATAATTCAGGGCCTGCCCTCATCCCCATCCCACAAAAAGACCAGATTTATACATATATTCAAAATGATATGAATAATTGGTGCAATTATTCAGATATTTGGCTGGAAATATTCAGACATACTACATGAAAGTGTTTTGATATTTTGGGGGCTTGAATTATTGAGGTAATTGGACCAATTCACTCTTTCACTTTGCCTGAAAGTATAGGGGTGTCTAATTATCGTCTAATTTACAGGGTTTCTTTTCCTTCACAGACACTTTAAGAATACTATATCTTAAATCAGGAGACTAGTGTTCTTTTTTCCTTCACATTTGTTGGTCATGTGACCTTGGGCACAAGCCACTTTCCTGCTAGTGGCCCTGCTCCCTGACCTAGATAGATTATAGAGTGGACTTAGCACATTTTATGAAATTAAGGAGAAGGGGACTGATCCAGGAGGAAGAGCTTCTATTCCTTGGTTCCTGGGGTGTTTGAATAATTGATTTCATTTAACCTTACCACCATCACAAGGGTGTAGATTTGGTCATGCATAGAGAGGAAGACAGGCAGCAAGAGCTGTTCAGAGCCCAGACATGAGTCTAATGTTTACATCTTGTAATGAGATAAACTCATAAAAACACGGGATCCCCTGCCCCCAACCCCAATTGATTTGTCAGTGCAACGAACCAGACAACTGACACAGAACTGAGAAAAGTTTTAGTTCCTATTTAAACTTTACAAAAATTTTACCTTTTTTTTTTTAAAAAACTGATTATTCTGAGACACTCAAACAAATGGCTCTGAACTGTGTCACTGTTGGACTCTTGCCCAACATGATGGGCATGGGAAAACTGTGAGCTTTTGGCACCACCATCAATAATATTTTTACCACTTCCCCCACTTGGAAAGCAGTTCCCTGGGGTGGATTGGAAACAACGGCTTGGGGCTCCTTATCTGATCACAGCTAGACCTAGTCATATTTCAGTGTATTTGACAAGCAGTGACGTAATTGTTCTTGTCGACACTTGAATGTCACACAGCAATATGGCTGTCAAATGGATGACAGATAGTAAGTTTGGGAGACTGTACATTAAAATAGAGCAGTCTCTTTAGGTTGAAGCTTTACTCACCCGCCACTCAACCACACACAAGTATGCATATATTGTCGCATATACACTTGGTTATCTATGACATAATAATGATATACCCATGAAAACAGACAGATTGTATGTGTTATAAACATGGAGAGATCACCATTTTCTCCACACTCAAGTTGTTCCTACACATTGATGAAAACTACTTTTTTAATTCTTATTATTTTTTTATTAGCTATTTTCTTTATTTACATGTAAATTTCTCCTTTCCCAGTTTCCCCTCCAAAAAACAAACAAACAAACAAACAAAAACAACAAGAACAAACCCCTGTTGCCTCCCCCCTCCCCATGCCTGCCACCCCACCAAACTAATTTTTTAAAGCTTTCTATTTGGATTCCAGTGGGCAGAGGTTTCCCACCTGTTCATTACCTCCTTACCATTCGGATATTGTGAGGATAACAAAGTAGCCGATTCTACTACTCCCATATACTTCTACCACAATTTCTGACAAACATACTACACGATGGTTTCAGGAGAGGAGGCCTAGCGTTGTGTAGTTAGAAGGGGAAATTTGTAATGAAAAACGGGAATGTTACCTCTTTCTAGAAACATTTCTAGAAACAACATATAGCCCGACTCTGTGAAATACAGAAATACTACAATCAGCCTAATTTTGTATTAAACTGTTTCTAGTGAAACCCAAATGCAAGCTAATCTTTGACAGGTCTGAAAATCCAATCATATGGATCAGTCTCTGCAATCAGAGCTTCATCTGTGTAGATTTTTTGCCTTTGCAAGGAAGCCTTGATGTTTCCAGTAGAAGCTGATTGGGCTGTCCATGTCAGTGACGAGCAGTCAGTTTCTGAGAAGGTACTACAGTCAGCAACAGCACAGTTTATTTTGCAGAGTGCGCTTTAAGCTGTCCAACACACACCCTGTAGACTTTGCATTTCATATTTGACAATTTTCCTTCAGTATAAAGTCTATTATAGCGACAAATATTTGGATTTTCACAAAAACTAAGTCCACTGTCTGAGAGTCCCTCTGAAAGTTCCATGCCATTGGAATGCACATTTTAAAGTCTTCTTTAATGATTAACATACATTTATGTGCATTGCTCACACATACTGTTGACTTCTGCCTCAGTGAAAGGGGGATAATAGTATACATTCTCACTTCAACACTTCAAAATAATTGAGTTAGATGATGAAACAACTCTTAGAATATTTTCTGAAAATGTCTCGAAGAAAATTGCTTTATCATGGAATCAGATATAATGAAAGTACATTGCTTCCCCATGCCCCTTAACTATTGTTTGGTGATTTAATTCCCTACTAAATGTATGTTTAATATAAATGATTAGACAATGGTCTGCCCTAAACAAATACAAGTAGATAATTCAGATTAGTTTATTAAGCACTCAATTTATGGGCCTTTGTTTTTTTTGTTTTTTTTTTTATGTGTTTCCCTGCACATGTATGTGCGTATATGCAGAGGCCATGGATCAACATTGGATATCTTTCTTAATTGTGCTACTCTCATTTTTTTTGAGACATATTCTCTCATTGAACCCGGAGTTTGCAGATTCAGCTAAACTGGCTGCCTGGCCTATTTTGCCTCCCCATTACAACGAATGTTGGCACGCTCAGCTTATATACATGTATGGAGGATCTGACCTCAGGTTAATATGTCTGTACAGAAACCATTTTACTCACTGAAATATATCCACTCCCACATACAAAAAAATTTTTGCATTTAAACCTGTTCATATTTTGGTAGAGTTTTCTGTACAGTCTGTAGCATTTTGGTGTAAGTCAATTGGAATGCAGATGTAGTTTACTGTGGTGCTTTGTGACTTGCTAAGTCTTTGCCTTGAGACGGCTCTAACATCCTTGTTGGTCCTAAGTGACCATTTGCACTCAGTGAGCATTTTCTGCCTAGTATGTTTATTCATGGTTAGAGAGCTGACTTTGTGGCTTTTGGATACTTGTTTTCAAGTATGGCTAAACCAAGGGATACTCCCTTAGATTTAAAGGGACCACCTATCTATGCTGATGACAGTGCAAACTGGTACAACCACTATGACAATTAGTGTAGAGGTTCCTCACAAAGCTGGAAATTGACTTACCACATGATCCAACTGTAGACATCTTGAGCATACACCCAAAGAGTCTATATCTTACAACAGAGGTATATACTCATCCATGCCCATTGCTGCTCTTCTCACAGTGACTAAGAAAAGGGCACAGCCTTGATCTCCACATTAGATGAATGGCTAATGAAACTATGGTATATTTACACAGAAGAATATTACTCAGCTCTTCAGAAAAGTGAAATGGATAGAGCTGGAAGCAATCATGCTGAATGAGGGAACCCAGACACAAAAAGAAAAATAGCTCATGTTTTTTCTCATCTGTGGGTGTTAGTTTTACCTTGTTGGAGATATGTGTTTTATTTGGAATACCCATAAAGGTCAAGAATATAGGAATGGGCCAAGAATTGTGGGATTTCAAGTAAGTTACATTAGAACACAGTCATATAACAAGAGAGAGAGGAAATACTGGAACAGGAAGGGTTTAATGAAGAAGGCATTTCTATCATCCTGTGATTTTCTGGATTTATCACATGGTTTTGTTATGACAATTATATATGTAAAAATAAGAAATATATAAATATATTATATTATACTAAATATAATAGCATACAAACTTATTCAGCATGCTTAAAATACAAGATTTTCTTTTAGAATCTCAATCTTATTAATCTTTTTATTTTTATTCTTGTTATATATTTTTCTGCCTTTACATTATTTTTGTCTGTGTTATTTGCAAATATTGTTTTGAGTAGAAATGGTCCAATTTTGATAGTTTTTATCCTAATAATCTCTAGAACCTGAAATCTTTATATCTGCTCCTTTTTCTTATTTAATTGTCAAATGATTTAAGACTTTGACTGAAGATCCCTAATATAGGAGGTTAAGCCAACTGCGAAAGTTTTAAGGAACTAGTCTCCACAAAAGGCCATTCTCAAGTTCGACAGTTCATGAGAAGTCTCCTATAACTTAACAAAAACTATGACAGTTTATTACATGTGAAACAAGTTAAAATTCAAGAAGGGACTAACCATGTGTGGCTGAAGATCAGGCCACAGCTGCACTTCTCTTCTTGTAGAGTTTTCTGTGTGCTCTGCCTTGGCATTGAATTTTGACAGTGTGTGAGGAATATCAGAAACCAGGGATGCTCACCCTGGCTTGTGTGTTTAGGACTTCTGCTAAAGTTCAGTGGCATTCTGAAGGTTTTCATCTTCTTTCCAGGTCAGGCCAATCTCTGTACTATTGGCTCTTCTATAAAGGCAGAGCTGCTACAGTGAGATCCAATGCCATTATCAAGAACCGCATCATTAGCCTGTCTGGTGGCTATAACTCCAAGATAAACAGTTACTTCTGTCAGCCACAGCATTCCACAAAGCCCAGCGATCACAACTGGGCAGCTGAAGACACACGTCAGAGACGTTTTTGACTAATGTTTATTTCTTCTCTCGATCTCAGGACAGTGAGTTAATCTATTTTATTTCTAGCTTCTTAAAGAAGAAGGATGTTTTGTTTAATAGTGTGTGCAGAGTGTTTGCGCGGTCCCAAGTTTACGTGTTAAATTGTAATCCCTAGTCAGATGGTGTTGGAGGTAGAGCCTATAGGTGGTGATTGTGTAATAAGGCTGCAGACCTTGATGCATGGTGCTAGTGTTCTCATAAGAAGTAACGCATGGCGTTTTCTCACAGCTACCGAGGCCACCAGAAGCCAGCTGTCTGCAAAGCAAATGAGCCCTCACCAGAAACAGTCTTCTTGTGTGTTGATTTTGACTACCAGCTCCCAGAACTCACAGAAATACAAATTCTCATTTAAGCCACCCACTGTGGGATGCTCTGTTAACTCATTCTGAACTGTGACATGGATGATTTTTCACTACAGAATATGGCACACATAGGTGTTCTCTGAATATCATTGTTAGCACAAAGCTATTTGTCTTGACCAGGCTCTCACTGCTTCCTGTGCTCAGCTGTGCTTGCACCCCCACATTCAGCAGGGCTCATGTGCCCTTGGTTCACTGGAATTTATGTGTTAGCTCAAGTATGTATCTGGTATTAGAAACTCCAAGCACACTGTCTATTTAAAAATAAATCCAGATTCTCCATTCTGTTACAAAATCAGAAGCCCAAGGGCAGATCTTCATGAGAATAGCTGGAGGAAGCAAGCACCTGTAGCCTATGGACAGGCCACCTTGCCTGAGTTCACTTCTGTCTGTTACCATCCCTGTGTACCAGCCTGCTGTACACATCCCATATTCTGTCAATTTCTCTCACATGATGGTTATTGACTCCTGATAGAAATGCTCCACTTTGACATTTCAAAGAGATCCACGATATTATTTACAATAAAAAATATTTTTCTTTCATAGTAACAAAATAGGAAAATAAAATAAAGATTTAAAGATGATGTAGAACTATAGCTTGTGATGTACTTACTGATGTAGTGAAAATAACTGTATGCCTGTGAAATAGGATCCTAGAACATAAAGTTAGATTTTTTTAACTTTTTACCACATGTGACCCCTTTGTCCATTTTTTTTGCATATCTTAAGGATATGTAAACATATACAACTCAAACATTTACTGATAAAAATTCATAAAGAGGTTTATTTAAAACCATGCTTGTTGTACATGTAAATTTACTGTTTACTAAAGAGAAAAGCAAATATCCATACCAATGAGATGGCTGTATTTATTTACTTTTAAAATTTTGGCTAAATATATGATACTGAAAGATAGAGAGCATAACTGACCACTATTTCGATTTGGATCTTAGAATTGTGAGCAGTAAGAACACTGCTAACATAAATCCACCACATTTCACAATATATGGTGGTCTACTTTTGAGCTGCAGTTTTTTAGACAGTGGTCACTTGTTTTGTTTGATGTGCAGCATGCTCAGTGCTCAGTGTATGTGTGCACAGAACCAAGCTACAGCAAAGTCACGTGAGGCAGTATGGACAAGCACCCCCAGAAACACTCCTGATTAAATACTTGATTTCAAATTATGCTTTAGTCACTACAAAATCAGAATACTTACTGTTGACAATTTTTATGATCCCTGTGTCCAGTTAACTTCACCACATATGGGATCAAAACTAGAGTTTAAGAGATTGGGTAATAGAGAAAAACATTAGATTTCTAACAAATAGAAAGATGGCACTGTCCCACATACATAGTCAAGTAAAAAGTTAGTTAAACAAATTAAATAATAGTAATAAATTGTAATATTAATAGTGGTAAATAAAATAAATTTCAAAATTCTATGACTGAATAAACAAAAACTAAATAACACTTCTCAAAGAAAATATTATTTTAAATTTATATATTGTGCCATTAAAATGTCAATAAAGACTCTGATGCAGGGCTAGTGAAAGGATAAAGATAAGAAAGAAAATTAAAAGTGAAATATGCATCACTTTTCCAGAACCACAATTTCTAGTCCTCAGATTCCACATGGAGTAAATTTGAAATTCATGTACTGCATGAGTGTATGCAAATGTATTATGTGCAAACATAAAACAGTAAAGAGCGATGACCAGTTAGCCACTCAAAAGGACCCCTCTGAACTTGTAGGAAAAAGAAAGTTTATATCTGCTAAAAATTGCAAATGGAAGATGTTTAAAAAATAGTTTTAAAATGAGTTGAAGAAATTATAGAGAAAATGTATCATTTCTTGGTAGAAGATCAATAGAAGAAAGTAATCAAAACTAAAAATGCTGATAAATTTAAATATACAAAAATGAAAAACTTACACCACAGCATATATTGCTAGATGTTTCATATACACATTTTAAAATTAGTACAATTCAAAGACTATAGAGGTCATGAGCGGATGTTGTAATATACTCTTTGAAAAAAATTGGTCTCTCTGTCAACCTATTAAACAATTTTATCAGTTAGAATTCAGCCTATAAGAAATACTTGAACACATGCATGGAGTGTAGATACAAAATTATTAATTTAGCATAGTTAAGGATGGTGGAAATCTGGATAATACTTCAGGGAGATGTTAAATGAAGGTACGATCCTATGGCTGATATTGTCACAGGCATTAAACAAAATACTGCAAAAAAAAATGAAAAACTTAGTTGGGCCTAGCAAGCTTATACCTTAACATCAGCACTTTGGGTGCTGAGGCAAGAATATTATGAGTTCAAGGACACACACACACACACACACACACACACACACACATTATTTACTTTAACAAACAGTAAATAAATAAATAAATACATACATACATACATATTTGGAGATCTATTCTTGAAATTATTTATTATTATAAATAACTTAATTATTGAAAATAATTAGGAATAAGTTAGTAAAGTAATTAAAAATAACACACAGCTGTTGCTTTGAGAATTGTAAATAAAGGTCAGGTGGGCTAGTGCATAGAAACCTTCTGCTAGGGAGACCTGATAACTTGGGTTCCAACCCTGGGACTTGTGGGGCAAAAAGAGAGGAAAGGTTCCTGTAAGTTGTCCTCTGAACTTAGACTTATGTTAAGGCATAATTGTGATTGTGTGTTATACACACATATGAATATACACACATGTACAATCACCCCCCCACATACATACATGCACATCAATCAATCAATGTAATAAAAGACTAAGAAAGATATTAAGAAAAGTTTATTAAATAAAATATAGGTAAGATACAAATTGTTCATATTATAATAAATGTTTATACAACACAGACTCAACTAAGATAGAGTAGTGAAGGTTTTGTACAGATAATGTTGGTAATGAATAGAAACAATGGTATTCTGTGTTGATGGGGGTGGTGAGAGAGGAGGTGGGCATACCCTGGCTTAAGACATTGTACTAAGAGATTTCCTAAAAGGCAACATGGAGCGGATGGAAGAAAGCTTTAAAATAGTCACAGATATGAGACAACAAATTCAACTGTAGGAACACATTCTAGGAAACCACTTAGATCTGTCCATGGAGATTTATGTTCATTTTGGTTCTCGGTAGAATTATTATGCTGTCACAAAAACATTCAGTGAGAGAGGTGTGGTGAAGTACATTGTTAAATGGACAGATTCGATATAGCCATGAGCAATTTAGTTGAAGAAGGTTAGTATACTATGCTTTTGCAAAATATGCATAGTTCTATATTTGTAAAAGTAGAAGAGACTAGAATTAAATATGCAAAGTAGTCACATTAATGAGTAGGATTTGTATTTAAAATTTTAATAAGCCTTTATGCTGTATTTGTATAATTGCATGTACACAGGTGTGTGTGTGTGTGTGTGTGTGTGTGTGTGTGTGTGTGTGTAAATGTGTGCACAGAGGCCAGAGAACAACCTCAAGTGCCATTCCATGGAAGCCCTCTCCTCTCCTTTGGAGACAAAGGAGCTCCCAGGTAGGCTGGCTGGGCTGACTGGTCAGAACACTCCCACCTCCCTCCCTGCCCCACACCTAGATCTGGCTGTGTCTGCCTCTCCATGCTGGGATTACAAGCACTCATCACAGCACCTGGCTTTTTATACTTGTGTCCTGAGGTTCAGACTCAGGAGGTCCTCATGGTTGCAGGAAAAGATTTTACCAGCTGAACTATATCACTAAACCATTTTTTCACATTTTAAATTTCCCTTTTTATTACATTTCTAATCACAGCAAATACTGCTTTAGTGAATATTTATGCATGCATATTTACTTTCAACTCAGTAAACCCTTTGACTTTTCCAGAAATGTGTATATATATTACCTATGTATCTGTGTGTATGTATATATTTCAACACTAAGTATACATTGTTATATATTTAAAATGAAATACTGATACTGGCTTAGTATGTTTTGAGCCTGGGAAGTAACATTCTGCAAAACTCTTATATTTGAGTATTAAAGGCAGTCATAATGATAGACTTATTTTTTTTTCTTTTGAGTCATAATCTCAAGTATGCTTGGTTGGCCTTGGAGTTCCTATTTTTCTAAGAAAGACCTTGAATTTCTGATCATCTTGCCTCCATTTCCTGAGTGTTGGAATTGCAGATATATGTCACTGTGCCAAGTTTGTGGAGTAATGGAGATCTATTGGCATCCTGTAAGCTAGGCAAGCACTTCAGAGCTGAGTGAACTACATCCCCAGAGAATAATAATTATCTTTAGTACTGTGACTATACAGTGATATGTAAAGTATCTCAGGATGTGCTAGGCTCCAATAAACCATTACTTTACTTTGACTTCTGCTCACTTATAATACATACCTTGCTTATCCCAGAGTATACTCAGAACTTGATAACTTCATCAAGCAGAGATTCAGAGTGTGGCATTCCCAGCCAAGACTCTGCTATCAGGCGAATAATCTGTCCCCAGTCTTTCAAATCTTGTTTGGGACACCATCATTTTTACATAAATAATTAATTTGTAATTCATCAAAGAAAATTTGAAGTGCAAATTGAATCTTGATTTTCACGATGTAAGGAGGAACAATCAGCAGGCAGAGGTAGGACTTAATGATGCATTTGTTGAGCTACATATGAGAGAGCAGTCACTTAGCAGTATCCCAGGGCCACAGGGTTTTGTAGATTAAAAAATATGTAAGAAAAGTAAATACTGCTATAGTGAAAGGGAGACCAATGGAACTTTGAAATGTATTTCTTTTAAAGGGCTGGCTACATAGAATATTTGAGCTACATGCTCAAATCCTTCAACATTTTGATACTTATGCATCTGTGTATGATTGGTATATGTGCACATGGTTCTACAGACATAAGAAAAAACAGAGGAGTCCTCTGGTACAGACCAGAGGAAAACATGAGTCCTACCCTATTCTCCATAACAGGGTCTTTTATTGATCCTGGAACTAGTTGACAGCTGGCCATTTACACTGACCCTCTGCTCTCCACAGTGCTGAATTGCCACACTTGAGATTTTTATGTGGGAACTGGGGATTTGAACTCAGGTCATAAAGCTAGAACAGCAAGCACTCTTACCCACTAAGTCATTGTCCTACTCCCTCAATATTTGATTTAAAAAACTATGTTATGACTAACCTATGTGTTTTGATAGAGGAGCAAGAAAGGAGTCTTATATAATTGCTTAAGACTTACATGGATATCTCTTCTGTAAAACACAAAACTCAGCTCCATTCCAGAAAAGGAAAGATGCTTGCTATATTCTGAGAACTGAAGGCCATCAGTCTGACTACAGAGCAGACTGGCAGGCAGTGCCTTTATGATCCAAGGCAAAGCTGGTAGACCTTAGTGTAAGAGTGCCACTACACTAAAAATGTTGGTGAGGAGATGGGAAACAGGAGGGCTGTGCTCCATTGGTGGGAGTTTTAGTTAGTAAGCATAATGAAATCGACACAGAGCTTTGTGAGGAAAGTAAAAGTGCAATTATCATCTGACCCATCCTTTCCAATCTGGGATATGTGTACACATGTAAATATATGTGTATCTGTGTGTATGCATACATTACACATTAAACAAGCACATCTGTATGAGGCATTTTTAGAACAAAGATGAGAATAAAATTTTAGAACAAAGATGATAAAATTTCAGAATGCATAAATTAAAAATTTTGCATCCTCCTTTTAAAAAAATGCAGTCATGAGGTATATGATATCTATGGGACAAAATATACTAAGTTTGGGTGTGTACTTTAATTATTTGTGTCTGGGTATTGCAGTTTTGAAACCGTGGCCTCCATCATGATGCTGTACATTTCCATATCTGTCAAAGTATCTCTGAGGCCCTTGGCTGCCATGTCTGCCTTACTCCTAGGCCTTGGCCGCCTCTGATCTTTTGGTTAACTATGTATCTGCTCTTTATAAACTTTCACAAAGAGAAAAGCATTTCTATTAGAGAAAGGTTCTATGGAGCTGAAGGGTTTGCAGCCCCTTAGGACGAACAACAATTACTAACTAGTATCCTCAGAGCTCCCAGGGACCCAACCACCAATCAAGGACTATACAGGGTGGGATTGAATGTACTGGAAGCAGGTATATAGTAGAGGATTGCAAATTCGATCATCAATAGGAGTAAAGGACCTCGGCCTTGTGAAGGTTTTGTGCCCCAGTGTAGGGGAATGCCAGGGCCAATAAATGGGAGAGGGTGGAGTGGCAGGCATGGGGAAGGGGGAGGCAAAAGGGGTTTGTTCTTGCTTTTGTTTGTTTGTTTGTTTGTTTTGGAGGGGAAACTGGGAAAGGGAAAATGTACATGTAAATAAAGAAAATACCTAATTTTAAAAAAAAAATCCATTACATTCATTTTCTCATTGTGTGAGTGTTTATATGTGTGCATACCAGAACAGTCGTGTGGAACACAGTCATCTGGACAAGTTTTCAGAGTCCGTTTTGCCTTGTACCATGTGTGTCTCAAGGATCACCTTCAGGTGGACAGGCTGGACACTAAGCACCTTTATCACCTAAATCATCCTTAGCCCTTCAGTAAGATTTTGGAAGTTTCCCATATGGTCATATCAAAAATTAATTTATTTTACTTATTGAAATATTCCTTTAAAAATACTTATTTTTATTTTATGTCTGTGAGTGGTTTGCTCACATGTATGGAAGTGTACTGCATGTGTGGCTGGTGCCTGAAGAAGTCAAAAAGAAGGTGTCAGATCCCATGAAACTGGAATCACAGGAGGATGTAAGCTGACATACGGGAAGTTTATTAACAGAAGGTTTTAAGTTGGGAACTGAACCCAGGTCCTCTACAAGAGCATCAAGTGCTTTTGACCACTGAGCAATGCCTCTGGCTCTAATCACATTCATTTTTGTAGATGTATATCACAGTCAGTTTAGCCAGCTTGTGTGTACTCAAATTCATTCCAGGTTTTCGTTGTTGCACGTGAGGCTGCTGTCTGAGTTTGCTTTCTGTTGTCATGCTAAGGACCATGACCAGAAGTAATTGAGGGAGAAATAAGATGGGGATTATTTTGTTTACTTTCTTGAATGTGGCAGTCTACCACTGTGGGAAGTCATGGCAAGAGCTCAAACAGGGCTGGTACCTAGAGGCAGAACTGAAGCAAAGGCCATGGAGGAATATTTCTTACTATCTTGCTTTCCTGGTTCACTCATCTTGTTTTTTTTAGCATGTTTTTCTTCTTTAATAAATTAATTAATTTACTCACTTTACATCCCAGTTACAGTTCTCTCTTCTCTCAATCTCACCCTTACAAACTCCTCCTCCCATTAGCCCCTTCCCTTGGGTGACATCCAGCCCTGGGGTATCTAGTCTCAACACGACTAAGTTCATCATCTCTCACCGAAGCCCTACCATGAAGTCCAGATAGGGGAAAGGGAATCCAATGGTAGGCAACATAAAGGGACAGGCCCCTCTATTGTTAGGGGACCCACATAAAGAGTAAAAGCTGCATGTCTGTTAAATATTTGTAGGAGCCTAGGTCAAGATGCTGCATGCTCTTTGGTTGTCTGTTCAGTCACTGTGAGACACCATAAGTCCAGGTTAGTGGAGTCTGTAGGTCTTCTTATGGTATCCTTGACCTTTCTGGCTTCCTCAATCCTATCCTCCACTCTTTCCCAAGACTCCTTGCGATCTGCCCGGTGTTTGGTTGTGGGTCTCTGCATCTTTTTCCATGAGCTGCAGAATGAATCCTCTCAGGAGACAGTTATGCTAGGCTTCTGTCTGCAAGCATAGCAGAGTATCAATAGTGTTCAGGGTTTGCTCTTCTCCCATGGGATGGATCTCAAGTTGGGCCAGTCATTGGTTGGCTGTTCCCTTAATCTTTGCTCCATCTTTATCCCTGTATATATTGTAGTCAGCAAAAATTTTGAGTCAAAGCTTCCACTGGAAGTCCTGCCTGCCTATAGGAGGTGGCTATTTCAGGCTCCATATCTACAGCTGCTAGCAGTCTTAGGTAAGATCACCTGCAGAGACTCCTTGGGAGCCTCCCTTGTCCCAAGTGTCAGAGATGCATGGCACTGGTTTCTGTTTTTCCCTCCTAGCCTTGTCCTGACCTGAACACAATCCTTGGTCTCCTCACCTGTCTCCCACACAGTTCTCTTCTTCCATCCATCTACAATGTCTGTTTTATCTCCTCTCTACAGAGAGATTCAACCACTATACCTTGGGCTCTCCTTATTACTTAGTTTCTTCAGGTCTGTTGATTGTAGCATGGTTTTCTTATGCTTTATGGCTAATATCCACTTACCAGTGAGTACATAACATGTGAGTCTTTCTGGATCTGGGTTACCTCAATTGGGGTGATATTTTCTAGTTTCATCCACTTGCCTGTAATTTTAATGATATATTTGTTTTTAATAGCTGAATAGTATTCCATTTTGTAAATGTACCAAATTTTCTCTATCCATTTTTCAGTTCAGATAAAGCTAGGCTGTTTTCCAGTTCCTATCTATTGTAAGTAAAGCTGTTATGGACACAGTTGAGCAAGTGTCCTTGTGGTATATTGGGGCATCTTTTGGGTATATGCCCAGGAGTAGTATAGCTTGGTCTTGAGGTAGAACTATTCCCAGTTTTCTGACAAAATGCCAAATTGATTTCCAACGTGGTTGTATAAGTTTGGACCCCAACCAGTAATGGAGAAGTGTTCTCCTTGTTCCACATCCTTGCCAGCATGTGCTATCATTTGAGTTTTTGATCTTAGTCGTTCTGAGGGGTGTAAGATGGAATCTCAGAATCATTTTTATGTGAATTTCCTTGATGGCTAAAGATATTGAACATTTCTTTAAGTGTTTCTATTCCATTAGAGATTCCTGTGCTCAGAATTGTCTGTTTAGCTCTGTACTGCATTTTTAAAAACTGAGTTATTTGGTCTAGTGCTGTCTATTTTTTGAGTTCTTTATATATTTTGGATATTAGCTCTCTGTGTTAGATGTAGGACTGAAGATCCCTTCCCATTCTGTAGGCCTTCATTTTGTCCAATTGATGGTGTCCTTGACCTTGCTTTTCAGTTTCTTGAGGTACCATTTATTAATTGCTGATTTTTTATAAGTTATTCTATTTATTTACATTTCAAAATTTTCCCAACTTCCTAGTACCTCTCCACAAGTTCGTTCTTCACCCCTCCCCACTTTCCTTTGCTTCTCAAAGGGTACTCCCCACCTACCCACTCCCACCTCATTCTGTTAGCATCCCCCTTCATGGGGTATCAAGTTTCCACAGGATTAAGTACATTCTTTCCCACTGAGGCCAAACAAGGCAGTACTCTGGCACATATGTAGTGGGGGATATGGACCAGTCTATGTATGCTCTTTGGTTTGTGGCTTAGCCTCTGGGAGCTCAGAGGGTCCAGGTTAGTTGATACTGTTGTTCTTTTTATGACTCCTTCAGTGGGTCCTTTAACTCTTCCATAGGAGTCCCCAACCTCAGTCCAATGGTTTGCTTTTAGTATCTGTATCTGTCTCAGTCAGCTGCTGGTAGAGCCTTTCAGAGGATAGCCATGCTAGTCTCCTGTCTGCAAGCACAAGGTAATATCAGTAATAGTGTCAGGGTTTGTTGTCAGTGCATGAGAGTTGGTAAGTTGGGCCTCTCTCTGAACAGCCTTTCCTTCACTCTCTGTTCCATTTTTGTCCCTGCATATCTCTTAGAAAGGTACAATTCTGGGTCAAGAATTCTGAAGATGGGTGGGTGTCCCCATGCCTCAAACGGGCACCACGTCTATCTACTGGAAGTGGTCTCTTTAGGTTCTATCTCCCCACTGTTGGGCATTTCAGCTAAGATAAAACCATTGAATTCTGGGAGTCGCTCACATCCCTGAGGTCTGGGGCTTTCTTGAGGTTCCCCCACTCCCACCCCATTCTGCTGCATATTTCTATTCATTCTTTTGGCTGTCTGGCCTTCTCTCTTGTTTCGCACACATGACCCCCCTTTTCTCTCCCCCTCTGCTTTTCTACCCAGGTCCCTCCCTCCCTCTGCCTCTTGCGATTGTTTAGTTTCCTCTTCTAAGTGGGATCAAAATAGTCACACTTAGACCTTCCTTCTTGTTATGCCTTCCTTCTTATGGTCTGTGAGTTGTATCATGGGTATGCTGAACTTTTTGGCAATATCCATTTATCAGTGAGTACATACTGAGTATGTATGTCCTTTTGGGTCTGAGTTACCTCACTCAAGATGACATTTCCTAGTTCCTTCCATTTGCCTGCAAAATTCATGATGTCCTTGTTTTTAATAGCTGAGTAGTATTCCATTGTGTAAATGAACTGCATTGTCTGTACCCATTCTTCAGTTGAGGGACATCTGGGTTGTTTCCAGTTTCTGGCTATTACAAATCAGGCTGCTATGAGCATAGTGAAGCAATTGTCCTTGTGATATTGTGGAATATCTTTTGAGTATATGCCCAAGAGTGGTATAGCTGGGTCTTCAGGTAGAACTATTCCCAATTTTCTGAGGAATCTCCAGATTGATTTCCAGTGGTTGTATCAGTTTTCAATCCTACCAGCAGTGAAGGAGTATTCCTCTTTCTCCACATTCTTGCCAGCATGTGCTGTTGATTGAAGTTTTGATCTTAGCCATTGTGATTGATGTAAGGTAGAATCTCAGGGTCATTTTGATTTCCATTTCCCTGATGGCTAAGGATGTTGAACATTTCTTTAGGTGCTTCTTGGCCATTTGAGATTCCTTAGTAGAGAAATCTTTGTTTAACTCTGTACCCTATTTTTAAATTGGGTTATTTGCTTTTCTGGAGTCTAGCTTCTCGAGTTCTTTGTATATTTTGAATATTAGTCTTCTATTGGATGTAAGGTTAGTGCAGATCTTTCCCAATTTGTAGGTTGTCATTTTGTCTTATTGACAGTGTCCTTTGCCTTACAGAAGCTTTCCATTTCACAAGGTCCTATTTGTCAATTGTTGATTTAGAGCCTGAGATACTGGTGATCGATTCAATAAATCTTCTGCTGTGACAATGCATTTGAGGCTATTTCCCACTATCTCTTCTGTTAGATTCAATGTATCTTGGATTTATATGGCAGTCCTACATTCACTTGGATTTGAGTTTTGCATGAGGTGATAAATATGGACCAATTTTCATTCTTCTACATGCAGACCACCAGTTAGATCAGCACCATTTACTGAAAATACTTTATTTTTTTCACTGGATGGTTTTGGCTTCTTTGACAAAGATCAAGCTGTACAGAGGATACTAGGAGGAAAACGCAAGGAGGGTAACTACATCCACGAAAACACAAGAAATTATTCATCTCACAACAAACACAAAAGAAGAGAATCACACAAACATAATACCACCCCCAAACCAAAAATATCATGGAACAACAATCATTGGTCTTTAATATCTCTCAACATCAATGGACGCAATTACCCAATTAAAATACACAGGCTAGCAGACTGAGTATGTAAACAGGACCCAGCATTTTGCTACATACAGGAAACACATCTCTGTGACTAAGACAGACACAATATCAGAGTAAAAGGCTGGAAAAAAGTTTTCTAAGCAAATGGTCCCAAGAAACAAGCTAGAGTAGCCATTCTAATATCCAATAAAATAGACTTTCAACCAAAAGATATCAAAAAGATGGGGGAAGGACACTTGATAAGTATCAAAAGAAAAATTCACCAAGATGAATTCTCAATTCTGAACATCTATGCTCCAAATGCAAAGGCAACAACATTCATAAAAGAAACTTTACTTAAGCACATTGGACCTCACAAAATAATAGTGGGAGAGTTCAACACCCCATTCTTCCAATGGACAGGTCATTGAAACATAAACTAAACAGAGACACAGTGAAACTAATAGAAGTTAATTGTTGATCTGCCTGAGCTATTGGTGTTCTGTTCAGGAAGTTGTCTCCTGTACCTATGTGTTCAATGCTATTGCCCACTTTTTCATCTATTAGATTTAGTGTGTCTGATTTTCTGTTAAGGTCTTTGATACACTTGAACTTGAGTTTTGTGCAGGGTGATAAATATGTATCTGTTTGCACTCTTTTATATCTATACACTCAGTTATTCTAACACAACTTTTTGAAGATGCTTTCTTTTTTCCAGTGTACGGTTTTGGCTTCTATGAAAAAATTCAAGTGTCCATAGGTTTGTGGGGTTTTTTTTCTGGATCTTCCCAATGATTATATTCTATTGATCAACTTGTCTCTTTTTATGCAAATTCCATGTGATTTTATTAATATTACTCTATAGTACAACTTGAAGTCAAGGATAGTGATACCTCCAGAAGTCCCTTTACTGTACAGAATTGCTTTAACTATCTTGTTGAGTTTTCTTCCATATGAAGTTGAGAATTGTTCTTTCAGGACCACATATCCAGAGATGGCATAGCCCAAAGTGACATGGGCCAAACTGAATCTATTATATACCATTACTTGGCTGACACATGCCCAAGTAATATTCCACAGGTGCTTGCTCAACCATGTCTATTGATGTTCTGTCTACAGTTGTTTTAAAATTGAAACAACTTGAATGTCCTTTAATTGACAAATAGTTAACAAAAAGGTGGTATATATACACTGTAGAACACCACTCAGCTGTGAAGAAAAATGAAATCATAAACTTTGCAGGTAAGTGTATGGTACTAAAAACTGATATAGAAAGTGAGGTAATCTAGACCCAGAAAAGCAAACACCTCATGTTCTTTGGTATCTGTCAATCTAAACTTTCAGATGTAAGTATATAACCTGAAGTAACCACAGAAACCAGGAAAAGCAAAGGTCTTTTAGGCTCAGGGAATGCCAGAGAAAGGAGGAAGAATGCAGGTGATCTGAAAGGTTAAATGGTGACAGTGGGAAGGGCTGGAACTGAGGAGGAGGAAGAGAGGTCAACGCAGAAGTAGAGGGATAGAAGAGGGAAAATAACAATGAGAATGGCAAAAATTCCATAAGGAATAACACTATTTTTCATTCATACGATATACATTTATTTCATACAATATAAACTATATGTAGGCATAGATAGTTTAAACACGTTAGACCACTTGACACTTGAGCTGACAGTGTATCTTCCAAGAGTCATTGACCATATAATAAAAACCCAGTACCAAACATGAGAAACCTTATTTCCAGGTGTTGGTCAAGGTTGTCCAAATGACTCCCAAACCACATAGGCTATTGCCACTGTCCATGGTTGCCTTCCTGAGCATGACAATAAGTCCCTGTTGGTGAAGAAGCCATGTCCACAGACACAGGACAACATACTGAGAAGGCCAACTGGCAGTACAGAGTCGCAGAGCTAAGGTGCAGTGGTGCCAGTATTTTCTTTACCCCTTCAAGCTCCAGTTATTCTGTTTCCTTCCAAAAATTACTCCAGGTGGCAGTAAGATGGTTGTGGACCTCTCCATACCAGTATTCCAAACACTTGGGAAAAATGAATAGACAGAAGAAATCTTGGCAGTCATTCTGGCAGAAAACTTTGAGGTTTTGTGTGTGTGTGTGTGTGTGTGTGTGTGTGTGTGTGTGTGTGTGTGTGCTCTCATCTATCTGTGTGTGTGCTCACATCTAGATTTGTGTGTCCTTGCGTTTGTGAAGTGTGTGTGCTTATATATGTGTGCCTATGTATATCTTAATGTATGTGTGCTCACAATTGTGAAGTGTGTGTGTGTGTGTGTGTGTGTGTGTGTGTGTGTGTGTTTGGGTGTATAATTCTTGAACTAATCATGGAGAGCAGGAAAGAGTTATTTTCTGATCAGCCTGGTCTCTGAAATCTGGAAACTGGATTAGGTACAATGAGGTTCAAAGCACAGACTGTACTTGATATCTGGTCTCTCCAAATTGGTAAATTCATTCTGTGCTGCACAGTGAGTCACAGAGAAAGGTGTAGCCAGTTTCTTTCAGTAAGTGATCTGGAAGGAGTTAAGTGTGTGGTATGAACAGGCACTTTCCCTAGCACCCTTTCATTCCATAAAAGTACAATGTGCTCTTTGGACAAGTGGCTCACTACAATAGGCAACAGAACTAATACAAAATAACCTTTTATAGTAACAGAAAAAATGCGAAATACCTGTACATTATGAGGTCATAGGGAAAAAAATACTGATTCATTTCTAACTTCCTTCTTTTATATGTAATATACTTAAGCAAAAAGTTCCAAACATTGACAATGCAGATAATCTTCCTCATGAAATTTCTGAGATAAACCAGTTACCTTCTTGAAGTCAGAAAAAAAAAATGTGCCTTTTGGTCTTTGTCCTCTTCTCAAGCCTAGGAGACCATCTTACCCAGATGAGATTTTCAAGGAAGTGTTTGTTGAATTAATAGCATAGTGTTCTGCAGTAGTATTTTGTGGGGTCACCTATGGTCTCACAAGCCTGCGAGATACAGGCTACTTTCCACTCATTTTGCAAAAGTATAAGTTTGTAAGGAATGACATCTCACTTGCCTACAAGTCCGTCAATAAGAACCAGGTTCAAATCCAGGTCTCCTGGTGCTGCAATGCTCTAAGATTCAATTTTTAAAGCACAAATTTGTGAAGTACTATTCCTGGATAACGATTAGAGACAAGGCTGGATACAGTACATGTTAATAGTTCACAGCAAGGGGTCATCTGTGAAGGAAATAAGAAGGGTAAGATTTGTTTAGTAACTGTAAGGCATGAGGGGGTTATTTATTAACCGGTGAGTCAAATGAAGGTGCTCAGAAGAAAGTCATCCCTGTTGGGCTCCAACAATCCCCTGAGTGACAGGACATTGTTATAAAGCTGCGATGCTGATCTCTTTGTCCTGAGGTGGCCATGTAGAAAGGAATAAGATCAAGTGACAGCTTCAATGGCTGGTGATATAAAGAAACCACATTCTGTTTTCAAGGCAGCAAATTAGTTGACTCATACAATAAAGCTTTGCAAACCTCCACTACTGTAGCAGAACAGAAAATCAGGCTCAATAGGGGAAGTGAAGCAACTCGGAACCTCTATGGACCATTGTGTGAGGAGGCCATTGTCCCTGTTTAATAGCTTTGGTTTGATATCACTGATGTTTATTTTAATGCTTACATGTAAATTACTTAAGTTGACATTATCAATAAGCATGGTTGGTTCCAGGAAAAAAAATGACAACATGACAGACATTTCTGTTTTTTCTTACTCTCCTTCAGTTTGACTATTGTTTTCTCTTCAAGTAACCTGAAACATGCTTAAGCTAGCTTAAATAATAATGAAGATAAAGTTGCTTTTGTTATGTTAGATGTTCAGAAGGAGGGTCCTGTGGAGGTGATTAATGTGCTCACAATGGCATCACAAACCTGGACTGTTCTAAATTCTTTGCACACACAGGTACACTGTGAGAAGGCTCTGGGTGGCTTGTTTTTTGCATCCATATTCATGGAGAAGGACTGAGAGTCAGGCTACCACTGATTACACTGAGAAATTGAAATAATGTCATAAAAATAAATGACTATAAGCTACAAAGTGCTCAATACAATAAGTAATAAAATATGATTAAATTTGTAGATCATAAATTATAAAACCATCTAATTAAAATTCTTTGTGAAGGAGTCATGACACTGACTCCCGGAAACACAGGGCACTGAATTAGCCATTAGTCTTCCTGTGAGAAAGAGAGAGTATTCTGGAGGCTGAGACAGGAGGATTTCCAGCTAGCCTAGGCTATATGATGAGATTTTGCCAACAATAAAAAAAATAAAATTCTGGGGCTAGAGAGAGCTCAGCTGTTAAAGGCTAAGCTCACAACCAAAAAATAAAATAAAATAATAAAATTCTGTGTACTTATTGCAGTAAAATTCAAGTTATAGCGATAGCTAGTCTGTGAACAGTTGTACGTGTTTCAGCTTATTTTGAGTTAGAAAGAAAAGCCACGGCATCAAACAGTCAAAACTTTACTTTAAATTTTATCTTCCAGCTACTACTGACTTGGGTCACAAACATTTGTTGTATTATCCTTCATTCTGCTGTAGAGAACTGTCCGTGTTGTCTTGTTGGTGTGCACTCTTTCTTTGAGGTTAATCCAGTTGCTTACCAGCCTTTTGGCATGACCTCACTACTCTAGTGACAAGTCAATATGTAAGACATGGGTAGTTTACCATGGAGTGAGAAATACAGTTAACAGCATTTGTCTTCTTGTGAAGAATGTTCAAAGGAGCACAGTAGTGACTATTAACAGATTCATTGAAAAACAAAAAGAAAATCTGTGTTTCTGAACCTACAGGTGTTTAGCATGCATAGTTAGCTAAACACACAGAGATACACAAACACATAAATACTCATCCACCCATATGTGTGTGTATGAGGTATATAATGTATAAAATGTATATGATGTATATGATATATGTGTATGGTCTATGATATGTTTATATATGTATACATGTGATATATATGTATACACACACATATATATCCTACACAAGCACACACACACACATATGTATGTATGTGTATATATATATATATATATATATATATATATATATATATATATATCCTACACAAGCACACACACACATACTCATACACCCACTAGGCACCTATACACCCATATATACATATATACAAACCCATACCTGCAATTTTATTAGTATAATGTCATAACCTGGTTTAATTTTTTGATCAACTGGATTCGTTGTTCTGTTAACTCTGTGGCTGAATGTAGTTGCTTTCAGCTTGTGTTAAGTGCCATGTACCGTATGTTATGATTGCTACATGCAGTAACTTTACCGCATGCTCTATAAACAATGTCCTTCATGATTGACAGGCAATAATGTGAAACAACTGTGAGTAGTAGATTTCAAGTCCTATGCTGGAGACTAAGTTTCACAGGGTCACTGGAATGAAGCACTTAAACATCAGTATGGCCTCTCTCATTGTTGTAGAACCTCTCCTATTCGTTTTAAATAAAAGCTCCAAACAGAAATAACGTTGTATCTTATATTAGCATTAAACTTTGCAAATGAGTGAGGATGCTTTTAAATTGTGCATTTAAATTATACGTTATATACTACAAACAAAAGTGACTATAAAATACCAACAATTAAATTAAAATAAACCATGTGGATTCCATCAACTTATGCTGCAGATATACAGGACATAAGAACTTACAACTTTCAAAAGATAAATGTGATAAAGTCTATAAGATGTAAATGTAAATTAGAATTTTAATGTTTGAAATTATTTATGGTTCTATGCTTGTTCTGTGATTTTGTTTTGCTTGTTCATTTTTTTTAAGAAAAATTAGGTAAATTCCCTACTTCAAGAAGGGAAAACCCTTCAGTTATTAGTCTCAAATACTTCAAATATCCAACAGAAAAGAAATAAGAAAAAAACACATATAGTTCATATAGTTCTTGCTCTCAAAAGTTTTCTAATGTAATGAAGAACATACTAGGAGTTTGAGGTCAGAGAAAACCAGAAAAAGATCTAAGTGTAAATCACATTTTCTTGAGCAAATTTTTACTAATACTAATATGGTTTTTAAATTCCAAAGTAATGCTTACTCTAATTTGTTTTACTTGCTTAATTATAGTACCAGTGTAGAGCAGGACTTCTGGTGCTTTTTTTCTGAAAGTATTTTACCTGATAGCTATTTTCTGATCTTTATTGCTTGTCTTAAGCTTAAGAATTAGTTACCTCCCTGAGAGGTGGAGAACAGGCTTAGACTAGGTTCTGGTGAGAAATCAGAAAATTCTTCAGAATATTTTCTGATTTCCTGACTCTTAGGACCTCAGTTCCTCATATAGAAGCCAGGGTTCCTATCTTGGACAAAGTGACATGTAGCCATTTGTATATATACATACATGCTCATGCATGATGGCACACATACATGCATGCAGTCAAAACACTCACACTTATCTGAATAAGCCTTCAAGCAAAGTTCCACAGCTCCAAAATAGCTGGCCTAACTGTACAGAAGTTGACTGAGATACACAAAGTTTGCAATATAGCACACGTGTGACTGAGTGGCCACCTTAATCTAGTTACATGTTTTTATTTGTAAATTCATTATAGTAAAGTGTCAGTCGACCCTTGCATTAACAGCTGTACCCAGATAACTAGGAAGCCACTTCTGCTTCATTTTCAGAACTATTTTTATGGGCCCTGAACTGGTATGACCTGTAAATTGAGTTCAATAAGCACACAGGTTATGTAAAATCTCTCCCCTGACTTACCAGTCAGAGGATGCCTTGACCAGGAGTGTGATCCAGGACCTACGGAGCAGACCTGAGCCACACTTTTTCCCCGATGAGCTCCTTTAGAAACCCCGTGGCGTCTCACCATGTTTGCTGTCATTTTTTTTAACCTGTTCCAGCAGCACATAATAGCATCAAGCAGTCTGGGTTGATATTATTTATTTGGATATAAACAATAAGATTCCAAGTTAGATTGAAAAAAAAAAAAGAGTGAATTTATCTGGTCTGGAGTGATTTCCTTCTTCTGTAGTCAGACTTCCCTTCACTCATTAGACATGCAGTCTTTGGTTATACCCCAGCCTGGCCTTGTGGGTGTCCAGTAAATTTACCTTTACAGCCATGTTTCTGATTCATCTGGACCTCATGTCTTAGCTTTCACCCCCAGTCTTTAGCTAAGACTTCCAGAGACAGGCATTTTACTTCATGTTCTCTCCATATTTTTTATAATCTCAGGAGTCAGAAATCTGTCAGAGGAGCCCTGCTGAAGGATAGAGGCTGGGGCCAACATGGCTTTCATGGAAGCTTTAAGGTAATTTGGACATGTACCTCAAGATGGTCTTGTACCTGTTCTGGGCAGGAGCAAAGGTATTCTAAAAGGAGACATTACTCCTCACCTTGAATTTCACACTGTGGATGTAATGAACCCCAAGGAATTGGAGTTTCTCCCAAGAATCTCCTGCTGGAGGTAGAGAAAGGTTGCAACCCTGCTGCCTGGAAATGAAGATGGCTGTCCAGTAAGAGAGTTCTATGATGTCTGTAGATGCACAGTGTAAGACAACCGAGTCCCCTCCTCACATCCCCTCGTTATGCTCCAAAGCCATTTGTTATCTGTGCCTCCCATCTGTGCAGTGTTTTAAGCAAGTTGGTGTGGGTGGTGTATACTGTTCTCAAGGTGTTGTTCTTACAGGAAATGAATTAAGACATGTGGATGAAGTACTAATGTAGTCATTGGCAACCCTCTTACCTTTCCTGGTTGGCTCATTGTTCACCTAATTGCCAGAAATAATATTTCATTGTGCGTAGAATGTTGGCATCAGGGGACCAGGTTCCAGCTTATTGATGGTTTAGAGTGTCTGAATTGATGCCCTCAGCAGGCTGCTGCCTTGATGAATGGCAATTATGGTGGCTCCCACAGAGGCCACTGTAGCCAGAGTATTTACTCCTTTCAAATAATTGCCCTTGAGGAGCCGAACAGGTAATTGTAACATCTGAAAACCATGCTTTTGGCTCAGAATCAAAGAGTATCAATCTCCAGAGCAGAGGTGTTGGGAACGACCCTCAAGAGTTGTTAATGAATGGCTTCTGGAGGGCTTCATTTGAAGACCGATTGGAGAAAGCTTAGTAAGCTTCGCCCACGCTAATGCCAATTAAGCTAGTGTAAAGACACCTAGGTAACAGTGAGGGGTGTCGCCAGTTTCTGAAATTTATAATGTCCTTTAGTGATTGATTAATTTCAGACTTTGATTGTGCTGCTTAAATGCTTCAACACTTTACCCTGCCATCTTGCCCTGCCCACTAACCTCAAAAGATCATAACACACTGATTCTCAGCCCCTGAATGTGCACCCTCTGTATTGCCCGTCCACAAATGTACCAGAAGAGTCATAGAATGGTTTGAAATGAATTCTTATTTTGTAGTGTGATTTAGATGAGGTTGACTGATGCCCCTCTAGTATAGGTAATGATAGTATCTTGAGGCCATGTGTGAGTCTTCTACAGAATCATATGATTGCCAGGTATGGAACTTCTTTGTTTACTCTTTGTTTAAAGTTGATTTTTGGAAAAACTAGTGCACAAATCAGGAAATAAAATAGAAAGTACCTCCAGGCGGTGGTGGAGCAGACCTTTAATCCTAGCACTTGGGAGGCAGAGCCAGACAGATTTCTGAGTTCAAGGCCAGCCTGGTCTACAGAGTGAGTTCCAGAACAGCCAGGGCTATACAGAGAAACCCTGTCTTGAAAAAACAAACAGAAAAAAAAAAGGAAAGAAAGTACCTAATGTGTGACAGTTAGAGAATGAAGAGAAGGTGAAAGCAAGCAGTAAATGCATGATATGATGTGGTCTCCTCACAACCTGGCGGTCCAGACGTCCTTAAGAGATAAAGAGAGGGAATAAACAAAAATAGTTTTCTTTACATATAGAAAGAAGATACAGAGAGATCATAAACTATGTAAAAATCTAAACTACTTGCTGTATAAATATTTGTCCTTCTTGAATTATTAGAAACAAGTCAGTGGGCTGAGCCAAGTGCAGCCAGGTCTGTTCAGCTGAAAGACTATTGTTCAACAAACCAGGGGATTCCAGAGGATTCACTGTCATCGTATTTCAGGCTGATTAGTGTTGCCAAGAGGAGTGATTAGGAGACTCCAAACTAAATTATGAGTCAGTTCAGAAATACTTGACATTCTGAACAACAACTCTGAGAAAGTGATTATGAACTTAAGCAAATACAGATCAAAATGATGGGATTAAAATATGGACATTGGTAATGTTAGTTATGGAGACGTTCTCTAAACACATGCGCAGATTAAGGGAGTGAAAGGATAGCAAGATAAAGGTAGAATTATACATGCAGCCATACACATAAATTGTCTTAATCTTGATTTACTGAAGGCTTTGATATACCAGTCTCCTTCTGACACAGTCATGGCCTTGTTCTCCTAATTAGATTACGGGAACTGAGAGATCTCTAGATGTACTGGACAGAGGCATGACTTTTAGAAAGCATCTGTTCCAGGTACCTGCCTTTAGGCTGATAAATTTCTCAACCATGGATGACAAACAAGCTCTAACTTAAAAGTCAATTCCAGTAAACTGCAAGTTGACTGCCTAGACCCCTGTGCTGAGGCAGATGCCTAGGAAGAAGGGAGGAGTGAGATGCTGATGTCTACCATGAGGCTATGCAGGAAGCTTCTCTGACTGCAATTTGTCATGGCCAGGAGTCAGAGCCCAGACACACACTGGTGGAAGTTAGCTTGAGTTCTGTGTATTTATCCCATTTACATTCAGCACAGGTTGATAGATGTTTGGGGTGAAGTAACTAAATGCAACTGTATTTAATATAGATTCCCTTTCTGCCAAATTTGTCTTTGATGCATTAGGAGATTTCTTTAACGTCATCCATATCCTGAAGAACCTGGAGGATTTCATAGATAAGTTGTTGACCATGTAATTCTTTAAGTTTTTAAGCTCTCAAAGAGGATGCAGAGGCAGAGAATAATCTTTATCACCAGCAGGAGGTGAGAGTAGCTGGGCTTGGCCTCATGCTTTGCCATTTAGACGGCTACAAGAACCTAGACCCGTACCATTGCTTAGTCACCTTTCCTCCCACAAATAACCCTACCATATGTTTGGAAAACCCATAATGGTGATGACCTTCACCTGCCATGCCCCTGTTGCAAATCTATTCACACTTGATAGATATGCAGAGTAGTAAGAAGTTCTTACATGAAAGATGCACCTAGTTCATTTTGTCAGACATCCATATTATCACAGGAGTGAACTCAGCTGATCCCAACTCCTTATTCTGAGACTTTGCCACTTACTGTCATAGTCTCTTCGCATGATTTAGAGCAACTCAGGAGCATTGACATTCTCATGGACTTCTTTCACTTGGTGTTATTCTTGTTTAGTTCCTGTAGCCTATAACGTGTTTATGGTCTATGCATTTTACTTTGCTGTTTCTCATCCATCTGCACTCAGTTTTACCTAAAGCCTGTATATGCAGCAAACACTGGATGGCACACTTCAAAGTCTTTAACTAGTAGGTGGCAAATCCAGTGGTGAAAACCTTTTCTATGTGCTCCTGCTTCTTCACAACATTTGAGGAGCTAAACACTGCTACTATATAGCACAGTTAAAGAAATTTAGGGCGAGAGATACTACAAAAAGTTATTCAACTTCACATAGCCAGAGAATTGGAATTTGGCAGTTCTCTCACTGGCATTTCTCTCTCACTTGTAAATCACTGCTAAGTAGGGTACCCTTTATAGGACAAAACATTGTGCAAATTCATATGAAGCTTGCAAATTAGTCAGGTATCAAATTCACTGCCTATTTTGTAAAATGTTCTATACCTGCTCAGTCTAGTGGTTCTCTCCTGCCTGCCTTTCCTGTTACCGAGCCTGGACTGAAAGCTTCTTTGTTAAGATTCTAGGCTCTCCTGCAACATACCCTTCAGGGAGTTTTTCTATGCACTTCAAGATCTGGAGTGATGTATTGATGGGTTTTTACAATCACATGAGTTGGTTCAAAGCCATATATGTCATTTATAATTTATTCCACATTATTTAAATGATTATATTCACTTTCCCCACAGAATCCTTCAATAGGTGGCTGTTGATCAGCTCTTTCAGTTCTTTTGACAAAGAACTTAGAAAATGTGAGACCCAAGACCAAAGACTAGAATTGAAAGTAATGTAACAGTGGCAGCACCATGGATGTGTCAGAGTCAATATAGGAGAAGCTAAGCCAACCCAGAGTTTGCTCTATTTGATCTAATCAAGGGAGTCTCTGTTAGAAGTTTGGGTATCTTCTTATGGTAGTTAGCCTGTGCAAGGTCAGGGGTGCTTTTCTTCATCTCAACTAACTCTGCTAAGAGTGGAACACAATATTTTCTTCACAAGTTTTCCATGATTTGTGACATTTTAATTTGAGTTAGTGAAACTGTCTGAAGATGTCATTGAAAGTGTTAAATGACTGTTCAGGCCACCCTTAAAAAAAGTAAGAACAAACCTAAGAGACAATGCCATTAGATAATTCTTGATGGCCACTGTATTTTGTTAAAGATAGTTATTCCATCAAAAATACTCATGTTGGATGGGTTGTGGTGTGCATCTGACTTTGTAGATGGCTGGGTTGTGGTGTGCATCTGGCTTTGTAGATGGCTGGGTTGTGGGGTGTATCTGGCTTTGTAGATGGATGGGTTGTGGGGTGCATCTGGCTTTGTAGACATAACCCCCTATTTCAGTTTTATTGCAACATTCTCAAGATTATTTTGAAATGATTCATATATCTTTAACCATTCAAGTTTGTATAAGTAGGTTTTAAATGATATTTTTATATTTTCTCATGATAATATCCCATTTTCCATGAGTTGTCCTTGAATGCGTGGCTATAATTAAGCTCTGTCAGATTTAGAATTTTCCTCCTTTACCTCCTCCTCTTCCTTTTTCCTCATATAAAGTTTCATTTCTCCATTAAAAACTGACTTATGAATATGAAAATATGATACCTTAAAAATTCAGAATTTAAAACTTCTGAGATAATTAAAAAATTATATGATAAAGGTCTGTCTATGATCATTGGCAAGGTAGACTTCAATCCATGGTGTTAGAAAGAAAAGTGAAATTTTGCTCGTGAAGCATGAAGATGAAGTGTCAGAACTGACCACAACCTCTAAACTTTAGAAGTACTGTCAAGTAATGAAGGGAAAGAGAAAGTATGTCAGTCTTTCATTGCCTTTGGCTTGGCATGACACAGATGCTGCCTACCAAGAGTAAATGCAGGTCACAAGGGAGGGATCACTGCTTGTTTCCCATGCTAACAATATATGAACTTGTTAGCCGGCTTTATCCTTTCTCAGTGACAGTTAGTGTATACTTATATAGTCTCCTCAATTCAGCTGTGATTTCTCTTTAGCAAAAAGAAAGAGAGCATCTTTATTATGATCTCTGTTATGTAGTTCATCCTTTTTTTGAAAAAGATGGTGCACAATGAAATAGAAACCCCAGCCTGTTTTCTAAAATGCAATGCCAGGGTCTGAAGACACAGCTTGCTAGGAGAAGTTGTACTCTTCAACAGGAACAAAGCCCTTGGTATGATCCTCAGAACCAAGAATTCTTCTGTTAAGAGTAATAAAACAGGTACAAATACTAAAATAATATCGAATAATGAACAAATGCAAAAAAGGTCTATTGAAAGCAGTACTTTTTGAATACTTACTTACATAAATAATGAAACTACCCTCCATCTAGATATGTAGACAGGACAGATTAAAATATAATTAATGGCATAATTTCTGGAGCATCCTTAGATTATACTGTTTCTGGATACACATATCTAGTTTTGCAAATCATATGTGAATCAAAAGTGCTCAGAATTTCAATTAGGAGGCTTTGGTTTTGAAGAGCACAGATTTTGCTTAAGCAGGTGAGATCTTATCTCCTGACAATTCGACATGTATACTATAAACTTCCTTATTAGACTCCTGTTCTTATGAATAGCCATAGGGATGAAATTTGAACTATATGGAAACATCATTTCACTAAGCACAGGCTGCCAACCTTGGGTCCAAGCTTCTAGTAGTTATATTTGCCACACAACTATGTAATTTTGTGGCAGAAACCTTTGCCTTCAAACCATATTTTAATGCCAAGGTATTTTTCTAATGTATTTTATTCACTACAAATTGTCAATTAATTATATATTCACATTTATTCAAAATTGGACTGTAAAGTGCTTCAAGGTAATGCCATATATGCTTACATAATTTCATCTCTCATATCACCAAAGAAATCACCTCCTAGTAGTAGGATGTGTTAAACATCCCAGTATAGTAGGGTAGTTCTTTGTACAGCCAAGAATTTAACATACAGTGATAATTCATTGAGTGAACTTTATTGAGTCAATGATCTAAAACTGGGGTATCAAAACATAAGAAGGTTTAATTGTGTGAGAGGAATTGTTTAGGGAGAGGGACATGCAAGAAAAAATATGCCAAAGTTCCAAAGCTAATTGACCACACCACACAAAGTATGAACCAAGAGTTGTGAAAAAAAAAAAAAAAAAAACGATGGAGAATGAAGATTATAATGGGTCTTCTGGGATGGTTCAGTTGGTAAAATGTTTGCCTTGAAAGCATGAGGACCCGAGTCCTATAACTGACATATAAAAGCCAATGTGGTAGTACTTATGCTTAGAAACCAAGTGCCAAGGCATTGGGATCAGGAGGATCTCTGGAATTCCTTGGACATGTAATCTTGACAAATTAACAAGCTTCAGGTTTTTTGAGAGACCCTGTCTTAAAACATAAGGTGGAGAATGATGAGGAGAGAGATACCTAATGCCTCTCTGGCATCCACACCCACTCATACTAATGTGCATATGTGTCTATGCATATATGAGCATATGTATCAGACATGAGCAAATTAACTGAAATAACATATTTGTAAAACAAATGGGATAAATGAACATTCACCTAGCGAAGGGGTGATTATTGCAAGGCCAAAAAAATTAAAGGAAAGATGAATGGATTTTGAAAGCTTTTCTCTGATAAAGTAGAAATTGTGTTAGATCTTGACAAGTGAACAAGAAAGGACATCTGAGGCAAAAGAACTAATGTGAGTGAGATGTAAAGCAGCAGTGACTGACTACAGTTTGCTATGTGTGCTGTCTTTCTATATCTATCTATCTATCTATCTATCAATCTATCTATCTATCTACCTACCTACCTACCTATCTATCTATCTATCTATCTATCTATCTATCTATCTATCTATCTATCTATCT
>JADRCD010222554.1:0-10631 GCA_019843815.1 Montemys delectorum | reverse complement strand
ATAGGCCTTTGTAATGAGAGTCAGCTCTCTCCATCATACTGGGAACTTTGTCATGAGCCCTTTATTAACTGAGAACAGCTAAACTCATAAGTGAATCCCTCAATTCAGTCATTCTCTTCAGGCAGGGTGCTCTGCTGAGGGGGAAGGTGATCTGACATGTTTATCTTTCTCACACTCAGGGGATCAACTGGTACCATTGGAAAGGCCATGAATTCTCCATCCCCTTTGTAGAAATGAAGATGAGACCCTACATCCATCGTCTCACAGCCGGGAGGAAACGGCGAGCCTTGAAATTCTGAGCACTGGGCAGCCAGCCACCAGCCAAACGATCTTTTCTGTCATTTGTTTATATTTTATAATATGAGACAGGGGGGAGGGACAACAGTAATGTGCTTCACAACATAGTCAGACTATCTGAAGGAAGCAGGGATCAGTTAGGTACTATCTGCTCCTAGTTTCTGCTGCCTTGGAGCCTGACTCTCAGGCTACATGCTCCCTGCTAACCAGTCCTGCTTGAACACCCTCCTCTTTTCTCACAGAGGAGGAAAACTGGGGGGATGAAAAAAAAAAAAAAAAGAAACAGGCCATAAAGTACAGATTGTTATGGTGATGGGCACACACACAACTTTCTCTACCCCCTCTTCTGAGATACCTTCCACCTTCTAAGTAATAGTAACCTGGTCACCGCTGACTATGGCCAGGTGACCACACCATCCCAGAAAAGTTTCAACAGGAACCCTTGGCCAATCTTCTCTTAAGAGGGAAGATACCCACCACACCCTGGCGCAACAGCCCAAGTTCATCACATTGGGCTAAAGATTCTCACATTCTGACAGTTAACTTTTAGGAAGCGTGGCCTCTCCTTCAGCTCCACCCCCTCCTTACTTCTAGCCCCTAGATCCTATTGACCCACCAACCCAACCATTGTTTAGAACTCCAGTCACCAAAGCTGGCTGATCCTGGCCCTGGGTCATACCATAGCTGGGCCCTGCGTGTCATAAGCCAAGTCATGGAATAACTTTCTTTAGGGGTGAAACTTGGAGAAGGGTATTGTTTCTAGCATGTTTGCATCAGACATTGACAAAGGAGAGGCGTGGAAATGAGGGCATCTACCAGAGAGTCTGTAGGTCTGATTGGAAACTGACCTTACTTCGTGTTGCCTTATGCATTTATGATCAGATTTACCATGGATTCCTTTCCCTGATTCCTAGCCGAAGGTCTCTAGTTCTGTACCCAGCCAGGTTATCCTCAGTGCAAGTGGCTTCATAAGAATGGGGGCGGGGGGGGGGGGGGGGGGTGGAAGTTGTATGATCCATTCCCCTGACTGATGACACTGGGGGGAGACAGAATGTTTGCCCTGGTCTCTTGTTGTTTGCTTTCATCCTGTAGTAAACAGAACTGACCCCCTCAATGAGGTGAGATCATGAGAAACATTTTCCATCTCTCTCTGTTATCCTGCTTTGAGAAGAAAAATGAAAAGTGCCAGAGGAAATTGCATTTAGAACTCCAAAGGTGAGAGGAGTGATCTCCCCACCCCCACATGATTTGATTTTTAAGCCCCAGAGAACTGGAGGCTATAGAAGCTATGACCTTTCAGCTTCTCCTCAAATAAAAAACCAGCCAGCCTTCCCTGCAGCATCTGCCCAAACTGTGCCAAGTTTCTCAGCTGCCTTTTCCCTGTCTCCCTGTCCCCTTCCATCTCTGAGGACTCAGTATATGCTAATAAGACCCATGGCTACTGTCTGGGGCATCTTATACCAGTTACTGAACAAGTTGGCATCTTGAAATAGAAAGAGCCACCATCTAACCAAGCTTTGAGCCAGAAGCAAGAGTCCTCCTGGGTTGATGATCACCTGCTTAGCATCGTGACATTGGAGTTAGCTTGTCATTTTTCTGTAGCCTCCCCCATCTTTGTGACCTACTCAAGATCAAAAACACAGGTTGAGTTTTCACTTTTTAATCCATCAATGGACTTCAAGCAGGTAAGAGAAGAAGGAAGAGAGGGAAGCCTATAACTTATCTGATATTTAACTAGATGTGAGCCAACCATGCAGAACTGGAAGTAAGCACGTCTAAAGAGGGACTTGAGGGGTATGACACAAGGTTGCCTCTGTCACCATGACAGCTACAAGCCCTTTGATGGGTTTATTCAAATCTCTGGGCCTTAGTGTCCTCACTCAATTGAACCAGAGTTTAGACCAAAAGGATTTCTAATGCTCCTTTAGATTTAACAATCTGTGCTGGGAAAGCACAATCAAAGAGAATACCTGTGCCAACCAGTTACTGAATAAGTTGGCATCTTGAAATAGAAAGAGCCACTATCTAACCAAGCTTTGATGACTCACCTTGGCCTTGGTGAGTCATCACAATTAAGGAAAAGCTAGAATTCCTGAGAAGGACAGGGAGAAAGGGGGAGGGGGAAGAAAGAAGGGGAAAAGAGATGACTCAGAAATCTGTCTCCTATAGACACACACACACACACACCACACACACGCACACATACACACATACATACATACACACAAATCAAAAACCAATGCCAAAAGAAGCCATTACATCTGTAAAAGCAGAGCCAAGGACTTGGGTGTGCCTGAACAGCCCACCTCATCAAGGGAGCTGAAATGGAACAAAATTTTGTGTCATCACTTCCAGGAAAAAAATCAAGAAACATCAATGGAAATCCAAACCTCTTTTTCATTGGAACTGTTTCATCCTGTGGAACATTTTTATAAATAGCATCGGCTGTATTACCTAGATTCATTTAAAAGAGTTTTAAAGTAAGGAAGAGACTTCAAAGATCAGCTCGTCCAACCTTCTGTAAAAGGGTTTAGACATCCCTTTTGTTAAGTAGGGGGAGTCCCCCCAGACTCTATGTTTTGAAGAAACTGTCCTCTCAAGATCCACGGGGAGTTTAACTCAAAGCTTCTGAAGTTGACTGGCTTAACTTCTTCCTTCACTCGGCTTCTTAACGGATTCCATTTTTTAATCTGCTCCTTCTCACACCTGGTTTTGTCCCTTAGGAGCAGGCAGCACTACTTAGCACCCATCCTAATCACCCAAGATTCCCATAAGGTACTCAAAATGACTGGAAGGAGGCCCTATCAAGAAGATGGTATAATTGCAGGCATGTTAAAAGGTACACTTACACAAAAACCCAAACAACAACAACAGTACCAACCAATCACCAGAGACTGCCATGGATTCACTGCCTAGAATCAAGAGCCGGGCCACTCTGCCTCTTCTACATGCCCAATCATAGAAAGATTGTTTCTATACTGAATTTTCATTGTCCCAGGGCTACTTCTGGAAGGTGAAGAGAGTAATAGTGAAGATGACAACCATGTAGAAAGTGTTGGCCCTCAGACCCAACTTACTGAATAAAGGGGGACTTGGTAAGAGAGGCAGAGTGGTACTCACAGCTCCCAGATGCCCACCGAATCACTTATGAGAAGTAGGACAGGAAGCAGCATAGTTTTTTTGATTCTGTTAATCTCAGACTAAACCAGGACCCCGAACCCATTTGTTCAGGAAACTGATTTGTAAAAGAACAGCAACACGACAGCAGAGAAATTCGGAGCAAGCTCCCAGATATCTAAATGTACCCTTCCCCCAGCTACCTAACACCCTATCTCTATAGAGGTGAGACTCACCCCTAATATCCTTGTTGCCTTCCACTGGGGAGCCAATCAGCCTCCTCCTAGGTAGAAAACTCTCATTTCAAAGGCAAATTTAAAGGACCAAGGTTGCCTTGCCAGTGAGCTCCATACAAACTATCTTAAACACATCTTTACTTTAAAATCTAGTATTAGGACAGAGAGCTAAAGATTATAGAACAAGAGGTCATTCCAGAATCTTTTCAATGAGCTTTTTCAAAGCATCCATTGAGAAAGGTTTGGTGAACTCCCCTTTGTCCTTTTCTCTAGAGAAAGAAAAATAGGATTTGTGAGAGTTGTGGACATTTGAAAACACCCCTAGAGGTATGGCCTTTCATTTTTCTTCCCCCCTGGGATTTCTGGAAGTGGGGAAAGCACTTCCCCAGAATACACGCTTTTCTATCCATTGCTTGATAATCACCAAACTCCTACTGGATCTAATTCCTTGGTTGCATTTCAGTCCCTCTGAAGAGGGAGAGGGGAAGATCATTTTTCACCTCTATTTACATCCTACTGTCTACTCTGAAATATCCATAAAAAGGACTGATATCCAAATAAATCCTAGAGGAGGTGAGATAATGCTTAGCTTACCTCAAACTTGCCAAGACTACACAAAGATGCTTGGTTCTCATCCATCCTCCCTGGGTGGTCTCCTTTATTCATATAACAAAGCATCAAAGGTTCTCTCCTCTGGGGACCAAGGGGACAGAGCTGGCTTCTGGACTGAGGCTTGTTTGTAGCTTCTCTTTTATGATCCGGCTGGGCCCTCAGAACAATTTTCTGAAATTCTTTGACAAACTGCTTCCCTCTAAGCTTTTGCTTCTTCCACACCCCAACTCTCGAATACACATCTCTCCTGATAATACTAAAGCATTTTGGCACTGCCAGGCAAAAAGGGAGCTCACGGAATGAATGACAACTACTCAGATTACATAGGGAAAATAACTCTCATAGGTCACCAGGATGAGAGGAGGCTTCTGTTTTCAGGGGACGTGTGTGTCGGTGCAGATGAGGGTCCCTTTGGAAAGAGTGGCTTTGGTTCATCCTAACTAAATCCATCCTGGGGGAAGAAAGTAAGTTAAAGAAAAGAAGTTGATAGAGTCTTATAAAATAAAAGCAAACCTTAGAGATGGCCCCACAGTGGAAACACAGAAACCACATGAGTGACCACGGCTAAGGCATCAGCATTGGCGGATTCGACCCTTCGCCTGAGGTAAGAGGCCACCAGCAGCTTTACTGCTCAGAAGTAAGAAGAGGGAGAGCTTTTTTGTTGTTGTTGTTGTTGATCAACCTATCGTACCTCACCCTCACGTTTCCTTTCCCAGCTAGCACAGCCTGGTTTGTCATCTCAAGCAGTTCTGATTTGTTTTTTAAGGTCACTCTTCACCCTAAGCATGACTTCAGTGCAGCTGCAGCATTGCATTGTCCACAGGTCCTTGGCAAACCTCACAGTCTTTGGACAGTGTTATATTTTTTCCAAAACAGGAAGTCCTCACTCCTTCCACAGCTTAAGAAGACTATTGCAGGATATCCGTTAAATGAGGTCCTGGTTCCTAAGATCTCCTCTATTAACTTAAGAGAACAGCTTCTATTATTTGAATAGTAAGACTTGGAAGTATTGAATCCTTTCAGCCCCGGACCCCAACACTCTCCTGGGTACAGCCTTTGGTTAGCTGCTACCACTGGGCTCTGGAGAGAAAGTACAAGAGTCTTTGAGATGTAGGCAAACTACACTCAGGAAGCCTGGGCCACTTCAGGATGGGGCTAGTGTTGTAGGGCAGACCTATGAATGAGAACTGTTTTTCTCTTGTCAATGCTTTTACAACCCACAGACGAACCTGTAGCCTTTAAACAATCTGTCATTGTACACTAACATACTAAACCCTGCCTCTTAGACAAACATTAAAGAATACTCCTTCAGAGCCAAAGGAAGTTCTGGAGATCGCCTAATACGAGCCTCCCATGTCATACTCAAGGAAAGCAAGGCTGACGTAGGCAGGCAGCTTACTTGACTTCACACAGCCAGTTAGACATACAAATTGGAGTAGCCTGGTACAATTTTTTTTTAAAAAAAAAATTCTGTCTCTCCTAATAGAGACTGAGAAAACCAGTTTTTGTTGTATACCTATTGATCAGATTCTGTGCAAAGGGCTCCACATCAATTACTTCATTGAGCCCTCACCCCAATCCAGAGTAAGCTTTAGTCATTTTCTAGAAGAAGGAAGTGAAAGCACAGGATTGTTAAATAGCATGTCTGAAGTCACACGGTTTCTGAGGAGTATCATTGTCTCTGTCTAATACAAGCAGCCTTGGTTTTTCCAGTTTGTAAAGCTGCTGTCACACTGACTAGGTGGCTGCCATCTTAAAATTCACTACCATTCTCATGGCAGTGTTTCTAACTCCAGCCACCTCTCCTTTTCCTTTTGACAAATGGAAATCTTTGCTTCTTCTTTCCTGTTACGCCACTGAGGATCCAAGGGACCCTCGGCCCAACTGTTAGAAGTAGTAAAAAGTAGCCCAGAAGAAATTCTTATTCCTTGCTGTTTAAAGTTTTGAAGGTGATGTCAGACACAAACATGACCTCCCACCCCAGGCCTAGCCAGTTCAGCCGCTTCTCTTTTCTAACACAGATCCCTTTCCAAACTAGAACAAGAGATAGAACCAGGATCAAGGAAGGAGAGACCACAGGATAACACTATGTTCATGCCTAGGGTTTGACCCTAGAATTTGCAAAGGAAGAGTTAATGAGTGTGTTCAGACAACTACAAATAGCAAAAAATGCAAATATTCTATGAATTTCTAGGCTAAAATCATCAGATTGCAAGGAAAATCCACAGAACCCCCTCCCAGATCCTAGTGTTCCCTGAAGGAATATGGCAGGACATTTGTAAACACTGGAGCTACAAGAAGTCAGGAGAGGAGTTTTGTGTGTTTATTTTCTCATTTCCTTTCTCCCACTCCTTACCCATCTCTAATCCCAGTGAGAGAAAAAGGTAGGATAACAGTTTGCTACAATCCTGACTAGCTTTGCTGCTTTGGAAGATTTCGAAAGATATCAGAAACTTGGTGGATTCAACTATTAGGTAACAACTTCCAGCACTGAGCCCAGTTTCCCTCTTTAGACGTTTTTGTTAAAAGGACTAGGTCTTCCCAACAGGAAATTCAGGTCCCCCCAAAATGGGAACTCCTCCGGAGAACGTCAGACACTTATTAGATATAGCAAGCCATGCAGTTCCTGCAAAACTGTCTTTCAGCAGAGTAATCCTATGCTAGGATTTCCTTTGTTCATGGTCCCCTTTCAGGCATAGGGATGCTGCAGGGACTCACAAATCAGAGTCAGAATCTGTCTAGCCCTCCTGCTTCTCTTTAACACACATGCTCTTTCCTCCTATATTTACACACACATACACACACATACACACACACACACACACACACACACACACACACACACACACACTAACCCCAAGTACCCTCAAGCCTATAGAAATTTCCAGGTGCCCAAAACAAGTCACTGCGACTCTGAGGGGTTTTACTGCCTGGGGCTCCAAGCAGATGACACTCATCCTGGTGGTCTCTCAGCTGCCGTCCTGAGAAATCATAAACACCAAATCCTACATTCCCTCTGAATTTGAATCTGTGGTTTTAACCTTTAATAGCCTTTTTTGGGGGTAAAATAACAAAGACGAACGAATTCACTGACTTTGTAGCTACACTGTTCTTGAAAAGGCTCTTTAAAAAAAAAAAAAAAAAGGCCAAAAGGAAGAAGAAGAGAAGGGGTATATGGTATATGCTCATCAGGTGGTGTGCACTCGGATGATATCAAGTAAAAGGCTATGGAGAAATGAAGAGGGAGAGCCAACTTGCCCCATCCTTTCATGGCGCTGTAGCTCAAAGACTGGAATCTGCTTGTTAACCATTGTTAACTAGTATTTTTAGTCCCGGTTGCTTTTAGCCTCTGTATAGTTCCTTTTTTAAACACATTTTCTATATGTTAATAAAAGATCCTGAAGGAAAGGTGTGTGTGTCTTCTCCATCCTTTGTGCGAATCGTGAGCGTATGCCTCTTTAATCCTGCCTTCTCTGAGTGCTCGCTCTTAAGCAGTTATAAGCTCAAGTCTCCTCTGCATTACCCTTTAAAGTGAGCTGTCCCCCTTCCCAGTGTCCCTGCTCCCTGTTCCGTGTCCCAGATCCACTGTTTCTGTTCTGCCATTACAGATTTTGCCATCTCGTCCTTCTCCATCCTTCTACTCCACGCTGCTCCTCCTTCCTCCTCTCTGCATCTTTCTTCCTTTCTTGCCTGCTCTCCATCTCTTCAGAATTCTTCATCTCACTCTTTCCTTGCTATCACAAAGGTCACTCGTGAGGAGGCTCTGGTCTCATCTATGGTTTGGTGCCCTGGATCAGCAGTGGTGCAGTCTGCCTCCCACCTCCCTCTTGTTTCTCTCCTGGTTCCCTTGACCCTCCTGTGCCCAGTGGAAGTCACATTTCCAAATCTTTAGTGCCACCTCTGGGTGTTGGCTGAGACTATTTGACAGACCTAATTATCTAACCCTGCCTTCCCTTAGTCCATGCCCTGCCACAACCGGGTTTTACCACTCCAGCTTGGAACTAGTTCATCCAACTTACCACCAGCCATTCCAGTGGTGACTCTGGTGGCCAATTCTTCCTCAGCTTGATCACCCATAAAGGCTGTCTCCCTTTATCTTTCGGTTAATGTACAGTAGAAGGCCAACTCCAACCTCTGGATTATAGTAGGTATAATCTTGCCTGGGAAATAGCCCCAGTAAGAGGACAGAAAGAGAAACACTCATCCTGTCCAGTTTCATGAGGACACAAAGTCAGAAAGCCTCGAGGTAACTGACCCCTAGATTGCATTAAGTGCATTAAACTGAAAGAGCTCTGTCCCTGAGAAGAAAAGGGAGTTTTTAAAAGCCTGAGGTGGGGGTGGGGGGCAAAGAGGCCAGGTCCCATGATAATGCAAATCAGCAAAGGGGGGAAACTGGCCAAGGAGCATGAGGCAGCGTATAGATACTAAGCCAGAAAGAGATTGCTATAAATGTTGACTGCCTCCCTGGAACCATGTGAGAGAGAAGGAGGCCACAGCACAGGCCAAGCATTGTAAAATTCCCAAACCAAGGAAGAGAAAACTTTCTCTATGTCCCTTTTTAGAATGGAGAAATAGTGAGTACTTAAAAGAAGGAACTAAATTTCTAGGCAGTGGTGGAGCATGCCTTTAATCCCAGCACTTGGGAGGCAGAGGCAGGCAGATTTCTAAATTCGAGGCCAGCCTGATCTACAGGGTAAGTTCCAGGACAGCTGGGGCTATACAGAGAAACCCTGTCTTGAAAAACAAAAACAAGAACAAAACAAAACAAACAAAAAACACAAAAAAATAGAAAAGAAGTGACTAAATTACATTTCAGAGACTACGAATGAAAGGGGATTCATTCTTGCCATTTTTTTCCCTTGTACCCTCAGGCTTCTTCATATCTCTGAGCCATTCTCTGAGCACGCTGAAAGAGCTTTCTATGTCCCATTTCCCCATTTCCTCAACACTACTTATCCTCCCCGTCACCCTAGGATGTCTTTCAAAGAAGGACTTTAAAAACAGCCACATTTTCTGGCCCTCCTTTGAATAAACCTCCTGGAACCTAGGCCTCAGAATTTTGTAACCAGAAGAATATTACTATAATATTGAGCTGAAAGTCTGCCTTGTGAATCTCAGGTCTCTTGCTGTCTGGATACAGAAGTAGAAATGAAAGGGATCTAGTAAAATTTAAAGGAACCTCAATAATTAGTATTTATTCTGAGAAGGTTGTATGGTAGCATTATGTTCTAACTTAAATGGGCATAATTTACCCATTGCTTAAGACCTCTGGATACATTTACAACCATCTGAACACAGACTTAATTATTGCTGCATTGTGGAAACTACAAACTGCCACAGGTAAAATTAAAAGTGGATTATTCAGCAAGAGAAATGTTCACAGCATTAGTAATCAGTATGACTACCCTGTAGTATCTTCTCTCCCATAGTGCCCTGAGTGGCCCTGGGGACCTGTGCTTCAGCAGTGGTTGTTCTGCCAGTCAGCAAGAAGACATCATCACAAAACGAGAGGCCTGCAGCCCTGGATCCCTCCTTTGCTATAACAAGAAGAATGTGCCCCATCGCCTGGGTTTGCGAGGTGTTCTAAAACCAAGACACAGTGCACTCTTAAACATACACATACACATGTCTCTTGTTCCTTTCCAGTCATCTTACCATCAACATTCAATGAATACCTAAATGCTGACTTTAGCTAAACAGATGGAGCCTATTAGCCGAAGAGGCACCTTATAAGAGTATATATTGCTCGTGTTTATTACCTAGGTTCAGTTGACAGCACCCATATTGGGCAGCTCACAACCGCCTGTGTAACTCCAGCCACAGGAAACTCAATGCCCTTTTCTGGCCTCTGTTCTGTTGAGTATTCGTACGTGTGCACACAAATACACACTCCCGCATAGACCCACATAATTAAATATAAACTCATTGACTTTAAGACGCCTCCTATCCCTACCTTCTTAAAGAGATTTGGACCCTCTTTCCTTTTTCCAGTGAAGAGATATTATTTATCCCCCCACCATATGCCAAATAAGTCCAGATTAAGCGCTGGGACTTTGGTACTGATGTGTTAGAGGTCTCCGAAGAAACAGAACTAACAAGTGATAGATTCTGGTGGTGATGATAGAAAACAGACAGACAGACAGACAGACAGACAGACAGACAGACAGACAGACAGACAATTGGCCTATGTGACCATAGAAGCTAAGAAGTCTCATGATCTGCCATCTATAAGCTGGAAAACCCAGGAAAGCCAGTGGTGTCATTTAGTTCAATGACACCATGAGCCATGAAACCATGAACACCATGGTTCTAAAGGACCGTGAAAGCCAATGACAATCCCAGGGTAAGGACAGGAAAATACTAAGGTCC
>JADRCD010222553.1:0-43419 GCA_019843815.1 Montemys delectorum | reverse complement strand
GGAGACTGTGTGTATGAAAAAGGCTATTTTACTTCTTAAAACACCTGTGTTCTCTGAACGTCCAAGTCACATACTCCTTTGTATCAATAAAGTACCTATGACCCACCAGCATACATGATCCATGGGTGGACTGACTCTGGGGCTCCCTGAGTACAAAGGCAGCTTACCACCTGTATACAGGAAGCCCTTCATTGTTCAGACAGGTCAGGATGTATCTGTTCCAGTATCTTTTCTTTTACTTTCTCTTCACATTTACTCTAGAACATGATATAGCTAATGTCCAGACTGACCCATGAAACCCTCCTATCTGAATAACATAAGCCCATTGAAGGCAAGGACAGATTGTTAAGGCCATCAAAACAGGCTTTAGAAAGAGAAAGGTCATATAGTTTTGGTAACTGGTGGGAATCTTGCTCCAGATGACATCTGGGACAATCAGTTCAGTATTGAAGGTCAAGATCTGATATGGCTTCCTTTGAATGCTAGTGGGGAACATGGGAATGGCCCAATTTATCTTATTGGTTAGTCTTTCTTCCTGTTTGATATCAGGGGCTCCCCTATCTACTCACATTGTGTGTGAGACGTTCAGGACAGTTCTCAACTTAGAGTAAACACTCTAAAGTATTTGTGAAGCTGTTATCAAGAGGTATACTCTATTCACCGTTTCACTTGTACCTTAGACTCCGTTTCTAGGAATAAAATCACTTATTTTTAAAGAGTTTCATTTTTCTTCATAGGCAATATGTAGACTGACATATCTCCACCAGATAAATACATTCTGAGCCCACCTGTAGCCACAGCCTGAAGGTGCTCCTTGGTCTCTCGGAAGTGCATCCCATCAAGACAGAGTATCATGAGACTCCCCTAACAAGCTCTAAAAGATGAAGCTACACACAGCTGAGTATACAATCCCTGGACTAGAGCCCAGTGAAGTCACTACCTTGGGGGCCCAGGACTGTCATCACTGTCCTCACAAGTCCATGCTTCTGGGCTCTTGCAGTAGACTCCACACACCTGCACCATCTGGCTTATAGCTGAGCACTTTGACTACAACAGACTGGAACCAAATTCAGCTTGCCACAGGCAAGTGTACTGAGTCTCTCTGGAGCTCAAGTCTTTGACTCTGAAATGGGAAAGGCCACAACTTGTTTCCAATAAGTCAGATCATAAACTTGATATGCACACACTCTGCCTGGGATACTATTAGGGTCCAGGTTCAGACACAACAGGTCTTACATGCTGCAGAGATTACATAGATCTAGCAAGCATCAGGCGATTTAAAGGCCACACTAGGAGCAGCAAGGTCAAAGAGTCATAGGTTAGTAAACCAAATGCAGGGAATAAAAATAGATAATTAATAAACATTGCAAAGCAAAGTATTACCATAGAATCATTTTGTTTGAAACTCAGAAAATTATCATGAATGAGGTTTGAATCTAATGGTTTCTACCCCTGAGTCCCTTTAGGCAAGCTATGCCATCCCATCTGAAGCCTCTTTGAACCCTTCCCATGAGCCCGGTGTAACTACAGAAGTCAAGGGCACAGTGGGGAGATATTTTATTACCCATGTATTTATGTATGGGTTTTGGGGTTTTTAAACTGGCAATTAAAACCTTGTAAATTTGTATTATCAACAAAATAAATGTAGACGGGTTAGTTACTCATTGCTAATAAATTTGATCATTCATTTATAAAACGAATGTTCACCCAAGAATCACAGAGCACTCTATAAATATCGCTTCACTAAGCCGCAAACCACCTTGACAAGGAAGGCATACAGCACCCCTGAGGGGTTAAACAAACCCTCCTAGCTGGGGGGCGGGTGCCTGAATTCCAGCCCCCTTGTCCCCTCCCCAGTCCAGTTCGGCTTCAGCCCCAGGGGCCAAGGCTTGGAAGCATGATATCCGTTTGGAAGCATTTCAAATCAGCCTGCCTGGAGGCCCAGTCCTCACATCGCCCCAGGAACCTGTCTGCAGGAGCTTGGGAAACCATCTTTCTCTGCTTGTGAGGTAGGGGAGGTGGCTCCCTCCCTGTCTTGACCATGCGGCTCAGCTACTGCTGAGGAAGTCACTTCAGATCTGACTGGCCAGTTGTGTAACTAAGGCCTGGAAGGGAAGGGAAGGGAAGGGAACGGAAGGGAAGGGAAGGGAAGGGAAGGGAAGGGAAGGGAAGGGAAGGGAAGGGAAGGGAAGGGAAGGGAAGGGAAGGAGACAAACTGTGTGACCTGAGATACCTCTGCTTTCCCAGACACTGTCAGCTTCAGGCCTTACCCTGCTTTGATGCCTCCTCTCTTCTCTCCTGTAAATGGCATTCAGGCAAGCATTTCTCTTGAGCTCCTGTGCCTTCACAGGGCAGAGCATCAGTGGTAGCTATGGAGAAGACCACAGGCCTTCTGTTCCCTTAGAGGTAAGCCTTCATTACTGTAGGCAAGGGCATTTGCAGAGGTGGGGTGATTTGAGACTGTAGGTGAAAAGACCGTTTCCTGGGTGGGAGTTGGTCACTGGAGCAGTGACCACTGAGCACTTGGTGAGTCCGAGATGGCAGCATCAGCTCAGTGTTAGACTCCAGTGTACACTCTAGAAATATTAAGCTATAAAAGTAGGAGCTCCTGTGACCTATCACACACACACACACACACACACACACACACACAGATACACATATACATACACACACATACACACATACATACACACACACATATGCACACACATACATACACAAAGGCTCATGCACACACACACATAAATACATGCATACACACATGTACATACATACATAAAAACATACATAAACACACATACACAAACACACACACATCCATAAACATAGGCATACACACCCAGATACATGCATACACATACATACATATACACAGAAACATACACACATACATACACATACATACATACATGCAGGGTCACAAACACATACACACAGGCTCATGCACACATACGCATGTACACACATGCATACACATATACACACACATGTATAAAACATACATATACACACACAACACACATGCATGCATAAACACAGGCATACACACCCAGACACACGCATATACATACATGCATACACACACACATACACATACACTCATGCATGTATACATGCACACATACACATACACACTCATGCACGCATACACACACTCCCACACACACATATACACATACATATACTTGAATAACCAAACACACATGCATACACACACACACATCACAGACAGCCGCACATACCACAGCACTACGTGCACAAATACACCCACTTGCATCTATACACATGCCAACATGCATGGGCTTACATACAACTTTGCACCCATATCCCCCATCCACACATATACAAAGGTATACATGCTCACATAATCAGAGGCATGTTTCACCCACATTTCCTAACACTCATGGTCCCAGATATCAGTGAGCAAACTTTGTATGTGTGCTTATACATGCATTGTACAAAAGAAACCCATAGTACTTCAGCTTATATTAAAACTTAAATGCTGATTCTAATGTCAAATCTAAATAAGCATTTTAAGGAAAAATCATGTAAACTCTGTCTCTCGTCATTTCAAAGGAGGGAGATAGAGGGATCTCCTTTTGAGAGTTAGTTCCTTAAGTGGAAAGGAAGGCCCTTGCAGGTGACTGGCCATCTAACCCTAATGGTTATTGGGTTGTAATTTTTCCAAATTCATTTCCAGACCATCTTCCTGACTGAAACATCTTCCCTTCCTGCCTTAGTTAGGATTAATATCGCTATAATGAAACATCATGCCCAAAAGCAACTTGGGGAGCAAAGGGTCTAATTTGCTCACAGTTCATCATCAAAAACAGTGTGGGTAGGAACCTGGTGGCAGGAGCTGATGTAGAGGTATGGAGGGGTGGTACTTACTAGCTTTCTCGCCTTGACTTGCTCAGATTACTTCCTTATAGAACCCAGGACCACCACTCCTAGGGCCCCCCACATCAATCACTAATTAAGAAAATGCCATACAGACTTGTCTACTATCTGATCTTATGGAGACATTGTCTCAACCTCCTCTCTGATGACTCCAGCTTGTGTCAAGTTGATATAAACCTAGCCAGCACACTTTCCCATCCTCCTAACCAGCAGTTATCAATCTTGCCCTTGCTGGGGAAAGGAACTAAAATCCCCACTCCCATAAGTATTAACAAAGAGTTGACCTGCAGCATCTCCAGCCATGGTCCTCTGAGCGACCATACACCAGTGACCCCAGCTTTGTCTAGGTGCAAGGAGTATCAATGTGTACTTTGTTTACAGGTTAAAATTTACCATCTTTTGCTATGCTTCATTACCTACTAACCTCTTTTAAACTGATGGCTACATTGATGTTATTATTTGTTCAATCTCAGAAAGGGCAGGATTCCTCTTCCTTTATATACTTTACTGTGTTCTGAAAGATGAGCTATATACCTGCCTTGAGATGAGCTGCTCTGTTCTGTACACTGCCTTGGGATGAGCAACACAGAATCACAGAATTTTTATAATCAAAAGTACAGAGCATGTGGGATGTTCAGCTTGCTACAATACATCTACAAAGATGAGGTGGATCTGTAAGTGTCTAGTATCTTCAGGTTTTCTGTAGGCTGGGATTGGTTCATCTCCACAGAAATCATCCATATAGTACAACCTTAGCTACCCTCTGCAGGAAAGTTCTTTCCTAAGGGGACTAATGTCTACTGTCAGAAATGCCACACCCTGCTTTATGGATCTGAATTTATCCGTACTCCCCTTTCTTAACCTCTTCTTCCTCATGCTTGGGATTCAATGTAGGGTCTTGCCTATTTTAGGCAAACCTTCTACCACTGAGCTATAGCCCCATCCTACCTACCCTCATTTTAAATTAATCAATCCTTTAAGATAGTTTAATTATGAAAGAATAAAGATTGCCATAGCCTCATTTTTTTTTATACAGCAAATGTCTGTTGGGTTTTGTGTATGTGTGTGTGTGTGTGTGTGTGTGTGTGTGTGTATGTGTGTGTGTTCATTTAGTATTCAGTATAAATTTGTCCAGAAGATATTCACTGGTACCACTTATTAAAGTGGGTTGAAACTTGGTGTCTTCTTTGTGTAAGCCAATAAATGCTGGAGGTGGGAGGTGGTGATTCAACCTTTTCTATTCATGCCTTTCTGCCTCTGGAATTTCTCTCCAAGGTTCTGTGCATCTAGATGATCCACCTACACATCTCAAACTCTCATTTTGAAGGCATCTTCAAAGTCTCTCAGTTTTTATGTCTCAAATGGCTCCTTTGCTAGCTGTTATTGATGGCCGCCACAGATGACGTCTCCCTTAGTCATGTACACTTTCCCATAAGACATAGCAAATTCCAAATGGTCTTACATTTGGTTTTCAAAAACAGAACAAGTCAGACTTGTACTCAACTGTGAAATACCTAGTATGTTCCTACATCTATAGCCACTACTATAATCTAATTCTAGAACAACTCCATTGGCCAGTAGTTGAAACTCAACACTGAACACACACTACCAATCACCACATCTCACCCACTTTCAAACCCTACACAACCGCCATCCTAAGGTCTATCTCTATAGGCTTGTCCATTCCAGATAGTTCCTGTGAACCGAATGACATAATATTCTCCATCCTGTGTCTGGCTTTCTTTCACATTGTGTTCTTTTTCAAATTTCATGGTATTGATTAGCACCCATTGCCTACTCATTTATTGATTGGCATGTATTAGGTTCGTGTATATGTTCTAGCTAGTCACTCCTCAGTGAGTATTTGTGCATGTTTGCATGTTTTCAGGTCTTTCCAATACTTAGTAGTAGAATTTCTGGGTAACATAGTGATTGATTCTTTGCTTAAGATTTGGAAGCTGTCAAGGCATTTCTGAAGAAGCTCCACCATGTTTTTTTTTTTTTTTTAATTCCCAGAAGCAAGGCAAGAGTGTCTCAATCTGGCACATCTTCATAGTACTCATAACTATTTGCCTTTTCATAATCAAGGATAGAAAAGGAACATTTTTAATTATGTGTATATGGAGTGTGCACAGGAGAGCTGGTGATCATGGAGGCCAGATGTAGTGAACTCCTCTCAACTTGGAGTCACAGGTAATTGGTAGCCACCCAGCATTGTGCTGGGATTGAAACTAAGAACAGAACATGCTCTTCACTACTGAGCCATCATGTCAGCCTCCAAAATAAGGCAAGAATTCTCAGTCTGAATCTTTGTTTCAGAGAATAAATATGAGATACTTTAACATACTTTTCCGCTCTGAGGACCTTCACTGACCCTGAATGCTAGTTCATGGGACCAGGAGGCCTGGGTTTTTCCTCTCAGTGCTGTGCTAAGCAAACAGCACCACTTTGCTGGATCACTGTCTCACTCTTAGGGACAACATGGGAAAAACATAGATGCTGTCTGTATCATCCATCACAATGAAAAAGGACGTATGTATAAACCTATCTAGCAGCTCCTGTGGACCACAGACAACAATCTAGAAAGTTCCCTAGCACACTTGTAGCTCTGTCATAGTGTGCCTCTACAAGTGCCACAAAAGGGAAAGGACGCCTTAGATGACTTTGTAAATCTTCCATGTGTGTGTGAGTGTAATTATGCACACACATACACACATGTCAAGCATGTGAAGTATGTAACTCAAGTCAGATGCCTCACCTTTTATCTACTTGATTTGTTGGTCTCTGAGGAAGTTGTGAGCAGTTTTCATGCTGACTACTTAATAGCTCATCTTTCTGTCCATATTTCTGTGGTAACTTTCCAGTGCCCTCCCAGATAATGTTCTCCTAAATGTTCTACTCTCTTCCCAAGACCCACAATGCCTAAAAACAATTTCTCAATATTCCAAGGGCAAAATGACATGGGTATGTCTCAAGTGAGCTATGTCAGATACATGACTGCACACATTTGTGTCTTTCTATATGATCCAAATTTATCAGCTAAACAATATGGTCTCCAGATCAATCAAGTTCATTGGCTTTAATTCACTAAGCACTCTTGGTTTCAGTGGGTATTTTTGGGCATTGGCAAACACAGGGTTTTTTTTAATACCCATCTTAATAACTAATATCACCTCTTAGATTACATATTATACTTCAGTCAATAATATACAGGTTACAGGATGGCAAACAAAGGGTTCTATTTAAGTCACAGGCAGATAGCTGACCAAGACATAAGAAGCATCTCTATAGTGGATTAGATATGGGACTCATCTTCATTAACTGTAGGCCTAGGTAGCAGGCACTTTGGAATGTCAATATGACATGGGCTATGTTGTAGACTGGAGAAACTGAGGTGGAATCCTTGGGTCAGAGGTCTTTCACTGTAGCAATTTCCTGGACAAGGTTTATGACAAGTTACCAAATGATGGCTCAATGTCCCTGCCACATCTCAGTCCTGGGATGCTCCTTTTTATAACCCCAGGTAACAGAGTCCTCTCTGGTATGATTAATAATGAAGAGTCTGCTGTCCTTGGCATGATTCTTGTATAACCATGTGTCCATGTGTTCCTGCTCTAATTGACAAGTTCATAGATGGTCATATTTTACTTGAGTGAATAAAAATAATTTATCATTCTGTACCTTGTGGTTTATAGCAGTCAGACATCAATGACTTACTTGCACAAAGACAACACAGTTTACACCTCAGCATTTGCACTCAAAAGTGAAGTTAACTGTCCTTTCAACCTCAGCATGAAGGCTACTGTTCTACATAGCAGAAGAAGTCATGTCAAGCAGAGGATAGCTAGATTCCCAAAGCGTACCGAGGACTAGGCAGCTATGGAAGATCTGTGAATAGAAGCTTCAAAGACACACAGACCTAAATCTCAATCTCAGGAACGCAGTTTCCCAATTCATGAACTTGAAGAGGTAATTGAATCGTGAGCCTTAATGGTTCTGTCTACAAACTAGGAAGACTCAGGGTAGTTCCCACCCTGGGAAGCTTTACGGATCAATGGGTCAAGGTGTTTCAGCAACCATGAAAAGCTGAGGACAGCAGCCTAACAAGCCAGTTCTCCTGGATCCAAGTAGACAACCCCTACATCAGCTCTGCTGGCCTCCCTTGTGTCTTCTAAGCTTTGAGGAACAGGTTTGTCAGCTTCTCAGTTCTCACAGCATGTCTGTGGCATACTGGCCAGGACTGCTTGACAGCTGAAGGCACAAAGAAATGAGGCAGCCCCCCAGAAGTTACCAGAGGCTGGTAGCTCTCCAAATGTGCCTCCATTGTGGGCATCTGGTCTGATGACAAAGTAGGTCACAAAACAAAGAGACATGCCACAATAGGGCCCACATCCTTTCCTGTGGCCTCCCAGAAGTGCCCCACAGCATCAACCTCACTCTGGGTGGCTACTGTGGCTCTCCTTTTATGTCTGGGAAAGAAGGGTGTTCCATGGGATCCAGCTGCCAGATCCCTGAAGGTCTGCTCCTGCAGCTCCTGTGTAACAACACAGCCTTTACTGGTGTCCTTGTTCCAGTAACAGGCAGAAATACCAATGGTGACTCTGGGATAGAAGGCCAAGTAGACCTTAAGAACTTGCACAATGATTCTGTGCTATTGGTGCCTACTGATGAATAGTATGTGACAGTCTGGAAAAATCAATGCTGGTTGATTTGAGCCTCACCTTGGTTTCATATTTTATTAATTTTTTTAGAAAAAATAATAGTACACAAATATACCCCCTACTTAAATAAAAGCCAACCTAAAATTAATAATTAATAAGAATCATGACTGCCTATTGTTGTCCCTAAAATTAATAATTAATAAGAATCATCACTGCCTATTGTTGTCCCGCCTCAACTCTGAGCCTATGTCCCTTTCCTTCAAGTCCTAACTGGTCAAAGTTCCCCCAAGCTTTCTCTTTTGTATTTCAAGGAAAGCGTGTATTTAAGTATGGATCATTTGAAAAAATAGTTGTTTCATACAATTGGTTGGAAAGTGTGTCATTGCTGGCAAAAATACTTCCTTGCTTTATCTACTTACTGGAAGACTTAGAAAATCCTCTCCAAGTCCAGGCCTATGTAAGGACATCGTTTCTATAGACTGCTAATATATTTCCCATGCTCTAGAGCTACCAGCATCCATCCAACCTTGCTCTTTTGATGGGCACTTGGTTTCCCTGGGAGACGATTCTAAAATGGTTACTAATGATCCCTACCTCCTCGTATTTGTGCTCTGTGTGATCTTTGCCCCTTCAACATGGGATAGCTTAATGATTTACTTCTAATTGTCCAAATAAAGCAAAGGGATGAGATGCCACACCTGGGCTGGTAAGGTAGCTCAGTGAGCACTTACCTAGGCCCTGGGTCCTATCATGACAAAAAGAAAGGGAAAGGTCTAACAAGATGGCTCAGTAGGTAAAGGTGCTAGGCACTAAGATTAATTACCTGAATTTGATTCCCCTGGGTGCAACAAGAGAACCAATTCCCACAAGTTGTCTTCTGGCTTGCGCACATGCACAATGACACATATATACACATACATATATACATACACATACACACATACATACATACATACATGCATGCATGCATGCATACATACATACATACAAACATACATACATACAAACATACATACATGGAAAAAGGAAAGATAATGAGGGAAGGAGTAGGGAGAAGTAAATCCATCACATGGGAAAGATTCTAAGTTGCCTCTTGTTAGTGTGTTCTTCCTTGTGGATTATAAAGAGTCTGATGTGATAACTGTTGGAAAGTCTTAAAGGAAAGCTAAGAGCAGCCTCTCTCTGACAGTTTACAATAACCACAGCCTGCCAGCAGCCCTATGAGTCTGGAAATGTCTCCTCCACTATCACTGCCTCAGGCTAGTCCTCAGCCCCAGCCAGCATTTCATGGACACTCATAAGAAATGGACACAGAGGATGCAGACAAGCTATGTCTGGGTTCCCAGCATACAATAAGATTCTAGGGTAGTATTCTTTTAGGCTGCCAAGTTTGTGTAAACTTTATATATAAATTTCAGAAAACTGATACAGATGTTAATTGCTTTGGGTCACACTACTAAGACAACGGCTCCCTGTGATGAGTGCTGTGTTCTAGAGACCTTTCCTAGACCCAAGTCTGTCAAGTCATTGAGTTAGGATATGTAACACAGTAGGATTTACCAATGGTACTCTAAAACAGGCCAATCATACAACAGAGTAGGAAGGTCCCTATATCTACTTTTAAGCCAAAGGAAATTAATAATTTAAATAGTATCAGAAAGAGTAAAGCCAACAACACATTCCATTGGTTGAATTTACCTGATGAATAGGATAAGTAATAATAATAATAATAATAATAATAATAGCAATAATAATATCAGCATCATCTATTAGCCATCTTTTCTCTTCTTTTAATTCCTGCTTCTTTTTGCTGTTTCTTTTAATCTCATCTCAAGTCAATAGCTAGAAGGATAGATGAATGAATATTAATTCTGGGGCACCACAAAGGATCTGCCCTCTTGGTGATGGCAAGATTGACCACCCAAATATCACCTGATTTCTCCACTGTGAAGTCCTATTCTTTCACCCTTCAGACTATTGTATGAAGTAAGTCAATCATTCTAGTATTCATTAATATATCCACCAAGATTTAGTACCAATGAATATATGAAGCCTGGTTGTGGTGGCTATGAAATAATAGTCTCTGAATGCTCACCTGTCCATAGTCATCCTTTTGTAGTAAAACACCCTCTTTCCCTCATATATTTATTAACTACATACACTTGGATTTCTGTGTTCACATGGCTCATAACTCATCACTTCCCTTTATCACTGTGGTGCCCACAATTTCTCATTTTTGATAATCGTCTCTCCAAGTTGATTCTTATCTTCTGATCCCTGCCGTTACCTCTTCCTCCCTTTCTGCTTCCCTTCCTTCCTTCATCACATCTTTACTTTCTGAAACTAAAAAATAGTTCTGAGATGGGGGCATGGTTGGGGACATGGTTCAGTTAGTAATGTCCTTGCTGAGCAAGTACAAGGACCTGAATTTCAATCCACAATCCCAGCATACTTATAAAAAGCTGAGTGGATATGGATATACCTATTAATTCTAAAGTTGAGCATGTGAAGAAAGAAGCATCCCTGGCGCTTGTTGGTCATTCAATCTAGCAGAATCAAGGATCCCAGTCTCAGTGAAAAATCTTGTCCCAAAAAATAGGGTGAAGAACTGATTTCAGAAGACACCTGACATATCCCTCTAGTCATTCTTCATATACATGCCCATCCACCTACACATACATACTATCTGTCACAAGAGAACACATACATGGGATAACACAACACGCTCCAGGATCAGCTAACACTCACCTTCCCATATTCTGAGGAATGTTGGTTCTATTTAATAAACAAAGGTATTTGAGACTGAAGTCTGAGACCAGATATGTCCATTAAATTGGAACATTTTAAGTGCACACTGAGTCAGTAGCTCCCACAAAACAAACAAACAGCCTTTCCTTCACTTGTGAAGTCCCTAACTGTGCTTGTGTTAAGTCAGTCTCCTGTACCTGACACACACACACACACATACACACTCTCCAGAATATTATGTTTGCTTTGTTCTAGAACTTTCTTTAGTACCCTCGGCAGAGGATCATGGTTTCTTTTTCTGTACTTCTCCCTCAGCTAATGATACTTAGCTGCATGTCCTGGAGAGATGATCCCTAGGACCATTGCAATTTCTCATCTGTAAAGCCCCCATTCCCACCCTGCTTGATAGTTTAACGACCTAAATATCTCTCAGATGTCGGCACTTTGGAACGTCTACAGAGCTAACACTCTATAGCTCTCTTAGTGAATTCTCTAGCCCCCTGGCTTCTATGTCTATAGGGGACCATTATAATGCATTCTCCCTGATGTCACTGACACCATTTGAAGGAATGGCAATTGGCATGAGGTGCCTGACTGCACATTCTGGGTCTCCTGCTTGCCTTTCTCCATGGCTACAGGCAGTGGGGAAGACCTAATTCTTCACCTAACAACCTACTGTTTTTGCTGGGTTGCTTATGCCTCTCACATAGTGCTTGGGTACAACCTCAATGATTCCAACAACTTCTATGATGAGCTCTAAACTTCTGTGGTGTACTCTTGGAGTTCTGAGTCACTCTTTTTGGTAGCACTTGCATAGTTATACCAACTTCTTTGTGTTTTGTAATATTGGGATCTTGGTTTCCATGATTAGAATAGACTGAAGAATACTCTCAGAACTATATTTGTAGCATATTGATTAAGATAGGAACTCAATGGACAGTCATTGAAAGTGTAAATGTGCCACTGAGCAGGTGTCAGAAAGAAATATGACAATTCATAGCCTAAACACAGTATAGCACAGTATATATAAATAAAAGTCCTCTGGAGACCTGTCCCAAAACCTTTGTGGATGTCTGAAACTGCAGATGAAATTAAACATGTTTTTTTATATACATACTTACCTATAATGAAGGTCAGAGCATATATCAAGAAGAAATTAGCAATAGCAAAGTAGCCTGATTGTAGTTGAACACTATGCTAAAGGTCATGTGAAAATGGTCTCTCTCAGTGCTAATCTATATATTATGTTCATAAATCTTCGCAAGCTCAGCCTATTAATTTTTTATTTAGGTGGAGAACATTCACTGTTTTATTTTAACAACTCCATTTATTGCTTCTCTTTTGGCATGTCTAAACTACCAGCAATGCTTCCATTACTGTTTAGTTTATCATTAAATATCAACCCAGCCCTAAAACACTGTGGTAATCAGTGCAATCAGGGGGTCTGCTGAGTGACTAACTGGCAGTTTACATATATAGTATGTAAACTCTGGACAAAGGGATGGGTCCTATCCCCCGCAAGATCCCAAGAGACTCAATGCATTATCAATATGATACATTCTCTCAAAAATTGTAGACTGCTTACTTCTGAGAGTTTTCCTTTAATATTTTCAGACTGCAGACTGTGGCTAACCAAAAGCATGGGAAGCAAGAATGCAAGTAAGAAGAGGTAGGTGATAGTAAGATGTTGCTGCCTGAGGGAGGAAACTGCAGACCCCATCCTTCTATTTACCATTTTCTGCTCTGAGCTTTCTTTTACATGACTGATTTTTCTATCACTTGAAAGAATATGCCTCTAAGGTAAAGATCAAGTCAAACTCCTGTCTCTCCCACATCGAGTGCAATAGCATCTAGCTTACTAAGGGGATTGGTAGTCCAGAATCTCAAGTAGCCTATGCTAATTAGCCAGTGAGCTTATGGGTCCACCTGTCTAGACCTCCATAGCAGTGAGATTACAAATGTACAACAGCACATCAGGACTTTTTATGTGGGCCATAAGGATGGAATTCATGTCCTTGTGCTTGTAAGACAAATACTCTACTGAGCTATCCCCAGTCAATCCTACAATGTTTAAAAAAGCTAATTATTAGTCATGTGATAGATATTTCCTTCAACTGTTTTTCACTTGTCATTCAAGACATAGCTATTCATTAGCACTCATTTAATTAAAGCTTAGTTAAATCATGCAGTAATGTAAACTTCTTCCCAATTAGATTTTTCTTAAATATACATGTTTATACTGTAATATATAACATATAATATACAACGTAAATTTTGTATGTTAAATTATATAGTATATATTATATAAAATATAATGTGCATATTATGTAACACATAGATATATCTATATATATTCATATGTAGCTATGGGTATTTTATCTAAATATAAATATGTAAATATATCATATTTATATTTAATATATATTGCAGCCATTTCTTAATACTTCAATATCCAGGTAACTGTTGATTCTCTGACTTCTTATAAAGTACAACCAAATTTGGGTGAATTCACCCTTGCTCAACAAAAACTATCATTGGCATTGGGGCCACTCAGTCATACTAGTCAGTCAGCTCTGTGACATGCAGAGTAGCTGAGTTCTTTGTACTCTAACTGAGTCACCTTGCCTGCAAAGATACATTGCTCTTTAATGACTCAGGTATACACAGGACAGTTTTCATAGATTTTCTCCTGAGGATGATTCTTGTGGCTCTGAATGAGAAAAGTCAAAGACGGCAGTCATCTGTTCAGAATTCAGGTCCTAGCTAGGAAATCTTTGGCATTTTCCATTTCAGTTTTATTGGTGTGAATCTTACCTGGGAAACGGAATCATGCTTACAATTCCTTACATCCCAGAATATAATCCTTTTTCTTCAAAAGCAGACAGGACTGTGTCTTGGGCTTTCTCTGAATGCCTTTGTGAAGCCAAACAACCTTTTCCTTCCAGCCAGAATTGAGCATTTGCACTTGTCATTGACTCTGAGTGAAAATGAAAAAGATCCAGCCTTCCAACTGGCTCTTTTCTGATCGCCTTAATTCATGGGAAGCCAAGAAGGAAAAATTGGTAGGTTCAACACTGTTGGACAAGGGTAAACAGAATCATATCACATTAACTGTAATTTATAGCATTTCAACACATTGCTGCCTGTGCCAAAGCCAGCAACAATCCACCACCATCGGAAAAGGGGGAGAATAGGGTGAGGCTGGGGGTTCAAGTAGAGAACCCAAATTTCTATTTCCTACGCCAGAGTTTGAGAATTGGAGCCCCATCAACACTTCCTTGAATGTTTTGCTCATTCATACTGTAAAAATAAATATCACAAAATATTTTCTGGGCTCAGCCTAGTATGTTGCTAAAACCAGAGCCAGCCAGCTTCCAAACAGACTCACCGAGGCTTGCTTCACAAGCACGGACATTTTGAGGCTGGCAGGCAGCCACTAGAGGGGTTATTGAAATTCAATTCAAAATGATGGACTCTGCATGAAAATGCCCATTTATGAGCACTCCAAAGGGCCCAGCATTTTACGGGAAGATGACAGCAGTGACAGCTTCTAGGGGTGCCTGGAGATGATTAGCCCCCTAAACACACACTCTGAGAGCTCTGTTGGAGAGTCTTCTAAAAACTAAGACTGTGTGAATGCATATGGAAACTTCCCCATAGATGAGACTGCTTATTACAGGCTGAGAAAACAAACACATGCACAGGCAGGGGATAGGGTGGAATTCATAGATAAAATACCCCATAGCAGGGTCCAAATCATGGACCCCCAACCAACATACTCACATCAGAGCCTGGACTGAAAGGATTGTTTTCTAGCCTGGGGGGCATCTTCACACACTCAGGGGCAGAACATTGGGAAACTATGTTCTTTCTGGAATATCCCCCAGAAACACTATTAATATAATATTTTTACTCACAAATGACCTAAGAACAGCTTTTATGGCTAAAACTATGCCTATATGATGAATATATAAATCAACAACTCCAAAAACATTGTGCTTCCTTAAAAACTATCTTTTTCTTTCGGGAAGTTATCGTATTCATTGCTCCCTTTCCAAGAGTTGAACAAGTATCCTCTGAAACAACAGGAGGCCGAAATACACATGCTCAGTTATCTCTGAGTTCTTCTAGAAAACACATTGCCTTCCATTAATTCTGTTTGTGAGGCAGGCAGTGCCAGGATCTATTTTTAAAAAAATCAAATCAAGGGGAAGGGGATCCTGAGAATTTCAGAAAAGTCATCCAGCATTGTTTCATCTTGAACTTTAGGAGAAGAACATCATTATAAAATGTTAGAACTGGTGACTATTTCTAGATATCTTAGGTTCACTTACATTGGATACCAGTGTGGGTTTAAGCAAAGTTTGTGAATTATTGGTTTCTCTCATTCTGACATTGCTTAGAATGTATGCTTTGGATCCCATCAAATAAGAAGACCTTGTTCTCAGTATAAGCCAAGATAGATATTGATTAATATTCATACAATAAGTGTTTCAGGAAGTGATTCCATGTCATATATAATGTCTCAAAGTCAGGAATGCTATTTCCACAGGGATGTCAAGGTATCCATGAATTTGGAGCTGAAGACATCCATCATTCATTTGATGAACAGTTAACACAAGGCCTTCTCATTTTCCAGGAACTTAACTGTGCTACATACACAATGGAGAGTACAATCAAGTCCTCATTCTCATAAGATTACTTTGTTTTGTAAAGTTGAAAGATACAGATTCAAAATTGAGTCAATCGGTTGTAACTAGGGAGAAAAACAAAATGAGCTGCATATTTAAAGGAAAGTCACTGAGAGGGAATTCTGGAAGGCTTCTGTGGAGAGGAATATTTGAGCAAAGGCTCGCATAAGTGAGAGCTTACTCTGCTAATGGGGCCATCAACATCTGACAAGGCTCTGAAGAATGTTCTGGTTTGAAACAGCATCACACAATGACATAAAAACCAACAGACAAGAACAATTTATTGCACAACAATACTTGAATGCTGAAAATTGGAAACATGTTGTTTCTCCAACCAGGCTGGCAAACACTTAGCGCGGGACAGGGGAAAAGGGAGAGCAGGGGCCCAGTAAGTAGGACACATTCTGACGCATCACTGTGAAGCTGGGTAAGTTTACCAACTCAGATATGTATTTTCAAGAAGTCTTGATTCTTTACTCTTACGACTTAGGCCAGTGGGGCTGCTATAACAGAAATAGCATTAAAAAAAAAAAACTTGGAGAAAGCAGCGGAAATCCATTATTTAAAATACCAGAAGTTGGGATGATTAAAATCAAGCAAGGCTTTGGTAAATTTGGCTTCTGGAGAAAAGAACTTCCAGGTACACAGACTGCCAGGTTTTCACTCTATTATCACCTGTCAGGAAGAGAGAGGGATCTGTGAAGTCTCTTTCATGTCTTGTTCATGAGGACTGGCTAATTACCTCCCAACTCCACCCCCAAGTTCCCAGTAAATACTGTTGCAATGGGAACTGGGTTCAACATGATTAGGGATGGGGCATGAACATCAGTCTATGGAAACTCCCAGATATGATTTGTTGAATTAGGCTTTATGGCCAGCATGAAAAGAGCAGCCATATGGATTTCAGTAGGGAGAGGATTAAGTTTAGAGCTAGACATGATAGTCATAAATCTTGATTCTGCAATCCCCACACCATTCATCTGCAGCTTCCTCCCATGTTTCAATTTTCTCATGTGGGAAATGAAAATGTGACTGTGTTCTTATCTAGTTCATGTGACTGTGCTGGAAATTATTAACCAGCCCCTCTCAAGCCCATTCCACTGGTGATAGAATGCAGTAACATATACAATTTTAGATTTTAAAAAATCAGAAAGAAAATATAACTCATTTTAAGCAATAATCCTAAAGGTACTTTCCTTCATCATCCTCAGAAAAACTATTATTAAATAACAGTCCATCAGTACCAGTGCCTACAGTGCAATCCACTCATGGACAGGACATATTTGTTAAATCTCTTTCTAGAAGATTAATAAATGACTATTTCAAAAATGTGTATTCTGGGTTGTGGCTTAATTATTGGTACAAAAAGCCAACTCAAACTACTTGAGAGTGAGCCTAATCTGAGTTCCTTTGTTATCAGGCACAGAATACTTTAAGAAGTCTAGGCTCCTAAGTTTAAGTTTAGAATAAGGTGACCTATGGGAAGAGACTCATTGGTACCTCTACATGGCTACAAAACAGCAATTTCTATTTGAATATTTATTTTCTGTGGATCAATTTATGTATACATCTATTCAACCCTAGAAACTGACTGAGTTCCTGGCAGTAGCTCTTATGTTTGGGATTCAACCAAATCCCAGAAAGCATAATGAGTGATCAGATGGAGCATATATTCTAGTTCAGAAGACAACAAGCTCTCTTGTGATGAATGTATTTCCTGCAGGAGTGACATGATCATCTCTATCATGAGACAGAGCTCTGTGGCAACCAAAAGAGGACCTTGGGCCCCAGTCATAGCAATGACATAAGGACAAGGTAGTGACAGCCAGGTCTATGGCAAAGGTGATGAGTCTATTATCCTCACCTCCCGGGAAGAGGACGATTCCAGTCATCACTTCCTCCTGCCTCCCAGATGCAGGTGACCCTATACCTACTGTACACAGATAGTCTTGAAAAGTACAGGAGCAGAAAGAGGACAGGGAAAGTCTACTGGGGTTGGGATGGCTCAGGGGTTCAGCTTTTCACAAGTCATCGTCCATGATGAAAGAGAGGGAGACACTTCACTAAAGCTGCCTGAGTCCCCCAAGCTCTTGTAAATAACCCCAATATCTCATTGTTTCACCATTATAGACGCTGATGGTGTCCTTTCTTTAGTGTGTCAGCATCCCAGCTGAAGCAAACACTCATTTCCTCATGAGAATCACACAACACCACAGATAAACAAACGACTTCATAAATAGTTTGAGGTACACATGAATACTATTGTTACGAAGATCTCAACTAGGCCTCTTCTGGCTCCCCAATCTTGTACAAACTCAAATGAGACACATAGAGTATAATTTAGAAGATAGGCAAATAAGGACAAATAAATCATTATTCCAACCTTCTTGAAGAGATATGCTTTGTATTATATCTTAACATTTCTGGGCCTTAAGGGGATCCACATGATTGGCAGGCTCATTTAAATTAACTCATAGGGAAAAAATAATAATGTGCCTCTGTTCTTTATTAGAGAACCTCTGCTACATGATAATCTTATAATGTCATGTCCTTACCCAGGGCAAGAAGTAGGATTCAGATCTATTAAGAATGAAAAAGAGAAAACACTTTTTTTACATCTATAAAATAAAGACATGTTTGGGCTAGGGAAATAGTTGAGAGAATAAAGTGCTTACTGTACAAGCAGGAAGACTGGAGTTCAGATCCCTAGAAACTATATAACCAACCAGGAATCGTGGTCTTGCTTATATAGTGGCCACCTATAATTCCAGGATTTGCAAGGCAGAAACAGAGGATCTCCAGGCAAGCAGAGTAGCTAGACTAGCCAAAACTGGTAAGCTCCACATTTCTAAAGAAACATGGCTCTATAAACAAAGTAGAGAGAGATCCCTAATATCCCTAATGTGCCCTGCATTTGTATTCACAAACAAGAACATGCACACATAGGAATGCACACTAACCACAAAAGTGGGAAAAAATAGACATTCTTTACCAGAAAAAAATAGCTTTCCTTTTATGAGTCTTCAGCTATCTCCAGCATCCTTCCTTTCATGTGGTACTTAAGGTGACACAATTGTGATATGGTCCCCAACTTTTACATGATGTTTTAAATTCTAAGGAGGAATAATTATAAAAAAATTTTTCCTCCCTGAAAATTAGTGTGTTAGGGAACATAGAAATTGAACCCAAGAATGATTTTGAAGAGAGGATTCATCCTTAATGACTTGCAAGCCTTCTATTTTTTAATGAGTTACTTAACACTATGGGAAATTTTATTCAGGCTATGTGGAGAACAAGACAGAGTTCAAGGGAGGTACGGTGGGATTGCTAATACTGTAGTCAAAGAAGTAGTTAAAAGTGGTTAAAGACATGACAAAACCTTTCCCTACTTGCTAAGAAAGAAATCAGGAGAAAACATCCCTTTCACAATAGCTTTTTAAAAAACACTATGAATTCATCTAGCCATGGAGATAAAAGGCTTTTTCAGTGAGAAGTTTTAGACATTGAAGAAATAAATTAAAAACATTGTAAGATGGAAAGACCTCCCATGCTCATGGAATGGCAGAATTAAACCTAAAAAAAATTGTTATATTATCAAAAGCAACTTTCATATTTAATAAAATCCCCATAAAGATTTCAATTACCTCTTCAAAGAACTAGAAAAAAATAAAACAAAAACTCACATGGAAAGTAAAAAATTTAGCAAAACAAAACCAAAAGAACTCGAGCAGTCAAAGTAATGCTTAGCAGAATGAACAATTTTGGAGACATCACAATACCTGATTGTAAATTATACTTGAAGTCACAGCAATAAATACTATGTTAAAAAAATTATGTAAAAAAAATTGTGGTTCAGAAATAAAGCAACACAGATACAGCCACCTAATTATCCACAAAGGTGTAAAGGAATTTCCAGCTTTTTCACAAAGAGTGTTGGGAAAGTGGGCATCCATATGAAGAAGAATAAAATTGGATGCAGATATCTTACAGTGGACATTTCTTACAAAAGTCAATTCAAGATGGAATTTGGCAAAAGGGATAAAACTTAAAACTGCTAAAGTAAACCTAGGTAAAGCTCTCCAAGATCTAAGGCATGATAAAGGACTCAAAAAATTTTAGACCAATTATCCTGAAATGGGAAGGGGGACTACAACTGATTCTCAAGAAATCCAGAGGACCGTGAAGTGATTTAACGTTTTGAAAGAAATGGAAATTCTGCAAGAAATGGACAAATCCCTGGACAATATGCTCTACCAAAATGAAATCAAGAAAACATGAAAAATTATCTGGAAAGTATTAAATTTCACAGAAAATAATCCCCCAAATTAACAAATGGGACCATATGATGTCAAAAACTGTGTGCCCAGTGAGGAAATGGTTAGCACAGGGAAGATGCAATCTGCAGAACTGGAGAAAACCTGTATTAACTGGACATCAGTGAAGGGAGTATTATGTACAATAGATAAAGAAGGATACAAATGAAATACCAAAATCCAAAACCCCAATCATCCAATAACAAATAGAATAATGAACTAAATAGATATTTTTTAAAAGAAAAAAATTACAAATGACCAATAAATGGTTTTGAATGAGTTAGACATCTTTAAACTCTAGGGAAAATGGCCTTAAAACTCATTTGAGATCTATCTCACCCTAGTTAGAATGGCTAGTAGCAAGAAAATGAATGGCAATAAATACTGATAAGGACATGTGAGAAAAGGAACATTTATATATCGCTGGCAGCAATGTAAACTGCTGCAGTCACTATTTAAGGCAAAACAGAGGCTCCTAAAAACAAACAAACAAACAAACAAACAAACAAAAACACCTAAATGTTGAACAGCCATATGACCCAGCTGCACCACTCCTAGGTGTATCTGCAAAGAAGCACAGAGGCACATGCACACCCATTTTTTGTTGTTGTTGTTCTTGTATGATTCACAATAGCCGGGAAATGGGGCAAGTCTAGATGTCCACCAGAAGAGGAATGGATGACAAATGTGGGGGACATGTACGCAATGGAATTGTCTTTGGATCTAGAGAATAATCAAGTCATGATATCTGCAGGAGAATGAATAGAATTAAAAATGATTCTCCTCTGTGCATAGTCCAAACTCAGCAAGACAACTACTGAACACTTTCCTTCATGTGTGAAGCCTAGATTTTAATGTGCATTTCTGTTTACACCTGTGTGAGGGTGTTAGTAGATGATAAAAGTAGAAAAGAGGGCCATAAAATAGAAAAGGTGTCTTAAGGAAGGAGAATACAATAGTAGAATACACATGTTATAAAGGAGAAGAGAGCCTGTTAGGAGAAGAACCAATAAGAGGTGAGTGAGGCTTGAGGGAGGGCACTGGGGGAAGGATGAGTGAGAACTCAGTATAAGGCAACATGCCACAATGAAACCCATCCCTTGGGCACGCTAACTTTAAAAAGTAATTTTAAAGGACACTAGAAAAAAGAGAAACGAGTGCCTCTTACTCCTTGGACTTTGGGCAATATTTCTTTCTCTCTTCTCTACTTGACTAATTAAAAATATATAAAATTGTACAGGTTATAATTACTGAATACACATTATTTTTAAGGTGTGTATAGAATAATTTTTAGAACAAACAGTTCTGAGAAATCAGAGAATTTCAAGTGTGAAATTAGACTAGTAATCAAGGCAATAAAAAAATAGGGGTATTTCCAAATGCTTAGAAATTATGCAACACTCTTCTATGAAATCTCCAGGTTGAAGCCACCAGATTGAAGACTGGAAAATATTTTTAATTAGACAAAAATGTAAATATTATATGTCAAAGTATTATTTTGTTTTGTTTTGTTTTTTCGAGACAGGGTTTCTCTGTGTAGCCCTGGCTGTCCTAGAACTCACTCTATAGGTTAGGCTGGCCTTGAACTCAGAAATCCACCTGTCTCTGCCTCCCAAGTGCTGGGATTAAAGGTGTGCACCACCGCCCAATGTCAAAGTACATTTTAGGCAGCTCAATGTCAAAGTACATTTTAGGCAGATCCAAACATAGAGCTTTAAGCATAGAGAATGAAAACAAATTCCGGATGCTTTTAGCTCAATAAACTGCAAGTGTGTTGACAAAGTTAGTATGCAACAAGAAAAGAGAGAACACAGCATAGGCTAATGCCAAAGCAAAGGAAGAAGAGACAGGGACACTAGGAGGAAACATCTAATGAAGTCAAAGATAGATTGGTTTAAGATGACTAAGGAAGGTAGAAAGGGAGGAACGAAGGGAGAGAGGGAGGGAGGGCCAGGAGCAAAGGGCATAGCTTTGGGAGGAGTCACCAGGGTCAGGATATAAGAAGCTTACCCCATGGCAGCTCACACAGACATTAAAACTATAATGGGCTATTTTGGATAACTTTTTACCAATAAATTCAACAACTTAGATAAAACAGATAAATCCCTTGTAAAATACAAGTTTTCCAAACTATCACAAAAGTAAATAAGAAATCTGTTAAAGAAACACAGCTTTTAATTTAAAAAATCTTCCAACACAGAAAATTCTGGCCCAGATGGTTTCATGAGTCCTGTGTTTCAAACCTTCAAAAAGAAATAACAGCTATCTTATATAACATAAGCTCGGGGGGTTGAAGAAAGAAAACTTTTTGAGCTCACTTTATGAGGTCACAATAACCCTAGCACCAAAACATCAGAAAACCATTACAAGAAAAGAAAACTACAGGCTGAGCTCTCTCATAAACACAAAGATAATAATATTGGCCACTAAGCACATTTCTCTTAAGCTAGACGCTTGTTTCAATCTGTTTTGTTGAATTGATCTGACTTGTAAGAGACCTGAAACATCTTTAATGGCTCAAAGAAAGGATTCAAGAATGGCAGGTTCTCTTCAAAGTTTTGAATTAAAGATGCCTATTTTGGGTCTGATGCTTCCAAGGAATATATTTTCATCCCTAGAAGGAAAATCACTAGGACTCTTTTCTTGGATGAAACCCATATTTTTGTCCACAATGCAGAGAATAAAATGATCTCAGCCCAACTTGCTTCACACCATCTGCATAATGAGTATCTGTTGACACAACAGATAATGGCAGGCCATTCCTTATTGTAGGGGGATAAGTTGCAATGAAAATACACAATCACATATTAGGACACATTTATATACAAGAGATGTGTGTAACTACTTGGCACCACATCTTCATGACAAACAATGACTTTATTAGACAATCCACAGCAATGTCCCATCTCCTGTTATTCTCATATAATGGACTGTTGGATCAAGAGATAGTAGTCCATGTTATCTTTCATGTTCACTCTTTCAAATCTTTTCATGTGCTATATTATATTAGTCTCAACACTCCTTAAGTGTGTCTACCTGGTATGGCTATGTTGGCACATGCACCAGTCAGACAAAACTACCAGGAACCTAGAGAATAACCTAGTTATTATCCTAAATTGACCAAAAAATTTAAATGTAAGAACAAGCTAGAAATGCAAGATCTCTAAACCAGACCCATTACATTAGAATATGATCAGAAATACAGAAATTGGAGCTTTAGTCTGCTCTTCTGGGTAGTAGGTGTCCACTAAAAACTAAGAGTCACTGGGGATCAATGTTACCCCTCTTTGTGCCACATCCCATTGTGTCTTATAACATGTATGCCATGTGTGTGCCCCAGATGGAATACCTCCTCTAAGACATAAGTACCTAAGAAACAAAGAAAAGTTATGAAAAGAGAAAACATTTCCATAACCTGAGATCTTTAATGATAGAAAGTCAATGTCTGTTGTTGAGTTTTGGCTGTGTATATAGATAAAGTTGGACGGGCTTGGATCTAATTTGTAGATACCTCAGCATTAGCAATCCCCTTTCTCACCAAAGAACTCTTACAACAATATAATTGGTTGGTAGTGACGTACCATGTCCCCACTACACTGTGCTAAGGAGCAATGGGAAATATCTTAAAAAGGATGAGCTCTTAAATCTGGATATGAAGCCTGCCCCTCCCTTTAGCTACAAGGCCTTGGATATCAGTCTTCTTATGCTTTAATTTATTCAGACAACCTTTTATATCATGGGTTTGGAAGAATTAAGTAGAATATATATATAATATATATAAGTAGTATTATATATATTATATATATCCTATATATAATGTATTATATAATACATGTATGTTTGTGGATGAATGGAATGAATGAAAGACATTCTTATGAAGCATATTCCTAGGGTAGGGCTTAGAATTCAGTAACCTCTCAATAAGTGTTAGCAATTGTCATTATTAGCTTTTATACTATTAGGCTAGCAAAAGTAGCCTGTTCATAAGTTTTGTCGTCGAAGGATTCAATCAAATTGAATCCATGTAATAGCAAGAGACAGAAACTCAATCCTAGTTTAGCAAAGAGGGAGTGGAGATGGAATTACTAGTTTGTTTAACCAAATTATGGAAATGGTAGCTTGACTCAGTGTAAGGTTAGAGGATCCTAACATGCCCAGGGCATTCTGTAGTTCTTCTTTCTTAATCACTTCATGTTTTATAAAATCATTTGATATTTCATACACGTATACAATTAAATATTATTATATTCAACCTCGATTCCTCCCTTTAGCCATGTATCCTCGTAATATGTTCTCCCTCCTTCTCCTCCCCCCCTCCTCCTCTTTGTCATCACCATAGTTATCATTGCCATTCAATTCTCTGATCCAAATATGTGCATGGATGCAGAACATCTAATAGAGCATGGGAATCCTACTTCCAGGAACACCCTTAAGAAGGAATGATCTTCCTTCTCTGTTCTAGTTAGCCTTAATTGTCAGCTTGCCACAGCCTAGACTAGTTTGAGAGGAAAAGCTTGATTGAAAAGTTGCCTGGATCAGATTGGCCTGTGGACATACCTACGGAGGATTATCTTGATATTACTAGATGTAAACTGGCCCAGTCCACTGTGGGTGGTCGCAATCCTGGGCAGACAATGTTACACTGTATAAGAAAGCTGGCTAATCATGAGCCTGTGAGTGAGCCAGCAAGCAGCAACCCTCCATAGATTCTGCTTCAAGTTACTACTTGAGTTCCTGCCCTGAGTTCCCTTTAATGACCTGAAAGTGTAAGGCAAATTGATCCTCTCCTTCCCTAAGTTGTTTTCTGTTGAAGTGTTTTATCACAGCAATGAAAAGGAAACCAGAACATTCCACCAGTGTCTATCAACTGCCAATAGCAACTCAGTAAGGGGTGTGTCCTAGAGAGCACCTCTCAATCTATACCCAAATTTTGGCTGCCTTGACCTTCTTTGGGTCTCCCGGAGATAACCACAGCTGTTGTGAATTTACTTTCATTCTCTTGTACAACCGGACCACATTCTTTCATGGGGCATGGGACACTGTCACCATGTGTTTCTAGGTTTACAATCTTGGTGATGAGAGATGTTCCAATTAAAACATTCAAAGGGAAGTGCTGCCCTTTGTGAGCCCCTGCCTTTCTTGGGACAGATTTAGCTGACAGGAAGTTGCTATCCCCCATTCTGTCCTGTCTCCCAATCCACTGTTCAAGCCATCAGCAATCTCTGCCTAGACTTTTGCTGAGAACCCTTGATGGTAACCCTGGACAGTCTTCTAAGCCATCTGGCCCAGGAGAAGTAGCCAACCATGTATTCCTTTCCTGTTGTTACTGTCCCTCTGAGCATTTCACAATCTGGAACTTAATGAGTGTCCCCATCTTTCATGGCTTTGGTTGAGTTTGACCTTAAGCTAAAAACAGGAAAAGTGTTTATCTTACCTGACAAAGTAGCCATGGCTAAAAGGCCAAGAGCACTTGAGTACTGTACTCCCCCACACCCTCACCATGGGGGCTGTAATTAAAATTTAACTGTCTCTGTCTGGGTCTAACTTAAGGTGAGGAAAAGGTATATTAAGTTTGCACACATGTTATTTGCCTGCCCCTACCCATAGCCCTTACACATTTCCTATGCAGGCACCTTTTATGGGAGGTATGTGTGTGTGTGTGTGTGTGTGTGTGTGTGTGTACACAGTCATGTTACAATTCTCATTTCATGAAGTCTATACAAAAAAACCAAACACCTGGGTTGAGATTTTCCTAAAGGAGTCATCTGAAGTAGGAACTTCATGCCAAAATGTCACAAAGATTTATGTGCTTTCATTTGTGCATTAAATTGAGGGCAGGTGGAGAATGCTCTAGCCTGAGAAAACCTGATAGCACCTTTCCTTTTTCCCTTAGAAGAGGGGTGGCTGTTAGGACAACTGCTGTTCTTGTTGGGAAAAAAGAAAGAAAGAGGGTTCATAGTTGAAAAAAGTAGCATTTCAATAGTCGTCTAATTATTTTTACAATCTTGTTTCTCACAAGTGGGGACTCTGTCCTGGCATACCAAAGTGAGTCCTAGCTCAAACATAACAGGCAATCTTGCACCCACAGAGCCAATAAACAGCTAGACCTTCTTTCATGCCTCTGGATAAGGTCTCTGAGACCTCCGCACATTCTACTGTACTGTTTTGCGATGGGATAGGTTACACATATGTAACCACTCATGCTTTAATTTGATTCTTGTTTCAGGCACCTTTCTAGGAGAAATACATCTAAGAATTGCCATCACTTGATAGGTCACTCACTACTCTATGCCCACGGGGCTTGAAACTGGCCATTCTGTGTTCTGAATCTTCACCTGCAATAAGAGTGTGAATGTGCATGTTAGAAAGGGAGGTATTGTCAGAAGACATGGACATTCCTGGCTTTTCACAGGGGGGAAGGAAAGGACATACAATTAGTGTTATTGTGATCTCACTCAACTCCAATTCCAAGAAGGAAATTTGAAGCCTAATGACTTCTTGTTTATTCTTGTGCAGGCAATTATGACAACTGTCATGATCTTTCCATCGTTTAGAGTGACCCAGGAATGACATGATCAGAGAATCAGAAATGCCCAGATCCCATTGGCAAAAGCTTTCCAATAAGATACTTCATCATCCCCAGAAAGTTTTGCACGAGTTTGTTGAACAACTCAGTGTATGACACATACATGTCTGTGGACAGGATGGCTGCTGGAAGAAGATGGAGAAAGGAAAGCATTTTTCCTAACTTTTTATTAGTTCTTTATGAATTGCATATCATGTACCCAAATCCCACTCATCTTCCTATCTTTCCTTGCTACCTGCCCTCTACCCTTATAATTCCCCCCAACCTAGGAAAAAAATCTCATTGTGGAAGCTATAATGTGTCACCGTGTGTCACAACATATATACGTTTGTCCACACTTCTTTGTTTGCAAGTGTTCATTGCAATTATTCATTTGTCTGGTAAGAGGCCTTCGGCTTCTGCTACTCTCTCTTTCAGTACTGGAACCTCACTGGGACTCCTCTTGGATAGCCTGTTCTTGCCCTGTGTCATGGAGATCTGAAGTTTTAGATCTGTGCGACTGGCCCCTTCATACAGTCCTGCAGTTCATCCTTGGGGTAGATATTAGAGTAGGCCAATTCAAAGCCCTGGATCTGGGCCTGAGAAGTACCTGAGCTAGTCAGCCCATCAGCTCTCCTATTCTCATGCCTGTTGGATAGCTCACCAACAACTCTTCATATATATATGTATATATGTATATAAGAATATATATTCTTTTTTGTATTTTTTTATTTTATTAGATATTTTCTTTATTTACATGTCATATGATTTCTCCTTTCCCAGTTTCCCCTTCAAACAAAAAACAACAAGAACAAACCCCTGTTCCCCTCCTCCCCCTACTTGCCACCCCACCCTCTCCTGCTTACTGGCCTTGGCATTCCCCTACACTGGGGCACAGAACCTTCATAGGGCCAAGGGCCTCTCCTCCCATTGACGACCGACTTGGCCATCCTCTACTATACACATGCTGCTGGAGCCATTAGTCCCACCATGTATACTCCTTGATTGGTGGTTTAGTCCCTGGGAGCTCTGAGGGTACTAGTTAGTTCAAATTGCTGTTCGTCCTAAGGGGCTGCAAACCCTTCAGCTCCTTTGGTCTTTTCTCTAGCTCCTTCATTGGGGACCCTGTACTCAGTTCAATGGACGGCTGTGAGCCTCTACTTCTGTATTAGTCTCACCAGCAACTCTTGCAACCAAGGCCAGCTCTACCATGCTGCCCAGGTGAGGTGCAGAGCCCACTCTCCCAACTGTTGCAATCAATGAGATGTATGTCCTCTCATTGTCATGACTCTTGGGTCACCTCTCTCACCTGCCATGGGTGGTGAGGGATGAGGGAGGGGAGAAGGGAATCTCTCCTTCTTCTGTGTCACCTTCCAGCAAACAAGACACAGGACCAGGACTGGCTTTCCTGCTCTGATGCCCTTGGAGTGGGAGACCAGATCACTTGTACTGCCCACACAAAGTGCAGGGCCTGTTTTCCCAGGTGCTGCAGCAGGTGACAGTCAGGGTCAGCTCTTCTGCCTGCCTTAGGTGGCAAAAGGCAAGGGTTAGGGAATGCATCATTCCCTCACCTACACTGCCACACACCCAACAAGGGCCAACTCTCCCATGCTCATATCCTTGGGGCAGGCTCACCTGTGTTCTGCCATCAGAGTTAGTTCTACTGTGTTGCAAGTGAGGGGCAGGGACAGCTCTCTTGCTTTCATGACCCCATTGCCAGTGGCACATGCAAAGGGAGGGGAAGGGATCTCTCTCACACTGATGCCACTACATAGCAGACAAGAGGCAGGGCTAGCTCTCCCACAAGTACCAAATCCAGGGCCAGCTCTACTGTGCTGTCTCAGTGAGGTACAGGGCCTGCTCTTCTGACTGCTACAGCAGAAAAGAGACAGGGACAGCTTTCCTGCCCACTGTAGGTGGCAAGGGGCAACATCGGGTATCTCCCACTTGACCATGTCACCACAACAGACAAGTAGCAGGGTCAGTTCTCCCACACTCATGACCTCTGGGACAGCTCATCCACACCCCTGCCACCAGGGTCAGTTTGACTTTGCTACTCAAGTGACGTGCTCTCCTGGGTGCTACAGGTGGTAAAGGGCAGAAACAGCTGTCCTGTTCTCATGACTCCACTGGGGCCAAGGAAAACAGTTTATAGGTTAAGATAAATATTCGTAGTTCTGTAAGATAAATACTTGCGTTCTAAGGATAAATCCCAAAAGAACAAACAACACAGAACCTAACTGAACCTCTATTTTCTGTATGTCAGAATAGAATGCTATCTTGCACATAGGTTAAAGAGTTATGTATTGTAGTCAGAATGATACTGGGAGGGAGCCACATTTGGTTTTGAGAATATATATACATATATGTGTGTGTGTGTGCGTGTGTGTGTGTGTGTGTGTGTGTATACATTTTTTTTATATTACACTTGAGCTGAAGTTCTGATTAAAATTCCATTACTTGGTGCAAACTACTTAAGGTTATTTTGCCATTGAAAAACACACAGAAGAATTCTATTCAGGGGTATGTGTGTGTGTGTGTGTGTGTGTTCACTATTTTATTTTTGTTTTGTGATAGGTACATGGGAGGCAGGTGCTGTAACACTGATATATACCACTTCTCTAACAATGGGTTTAAATGAGACTCTTCAAATGAGACTCTACCATAAATTCACATAGCTCCATTGTTCTAATATCAGCACACAAATACTTGCTTATAAACGTCAATGGACGGATGGCCAGTGAAGTACCCTCTTATGGACACTACATAGGTCATCTGGTTGAGTAAACAAGGTCAGCTCCATACTTGACCTTCTCCACCTGCAACATCAATATTCCTGGAGGCAAATGCAGATCTCTCTAGGAATTAACACTCAGACACAGGACCTGTTCACCCCAAGCCAGATCTCTAGCTGAACCCATGAACCTAAGTGTGACCACTTAGGACTCCTCTCTAAGACTTGTTTTCTCTACTTCTCCCAGCTTGTCACAGCATTCCAGGCATCCCTTTCCTGTTGGATCTAACTTGAAGTAAGCCTGAGTCTTGTTTGGGAAACTAGATAGGCCATATATAAAATACATTGTTCATCGGTTATTTTAGTTAGAATTTCTACCTCTGTGATGAAATGCCATGACCAAAAAGCAAGCTTTGGAGAAAAGGACTTATTGAGCCTACACTTTCTCATTGTACTCTGTCACTGAAGGAAGTCAGGATAGAAACTCCAACAGGGCGGTAACCTAGCAGCAGGAATTGATGCAAAGGCCATGGAGAGATGCTGCTTATTGGCTTGATCCTCGTAGTTCACTCAACCTGCTTTCTTGTAGAAACCAGGACCACCAGCCCAGGCACTACCTACAATTGGCTGGGTCCTTCCCCATCAATCATTAATTAAGAAAATTCCCTGCAGGCTGGCCCATAGCCAAATCTTATAGAGGTATTTTTTTTCAGTCAAGATTTCCTTCTTTCATATGACTATAGTTGTGTCAAGTTGATATAAACCTAGCTAGCACAGGACGACATAGTCAATGATCCTGAGTGTCCCCATCTAGACCTCCGCAGTGGCAGTGGGTTCAGGAACCTACCTCCATCAGAATACCTGAATGAAAGAGAATTCACTATGGCTCCTTTAGAGAGCACTTTCCTTCTATGATGGTACAGGAATATCCTGGCCCTACCCTCCAGGACACAGAACTAGCCTAACTCCCTGTCACTGGCAACAAATCCTGCTGTGACTTCAGGTAACTGAAACAAGAATTAAGCAAACACTGGCTCTGTCACCAGGGACTGTTCCAAGCTCCCTGTATTAACTGATACTTAATCCTTACAGCAATCATATCATTCCACTCTCTTCATTAAGAAAGAAACTGGGATACAAAAAGGGGTGATTTTCGATTGGTTGGGTGGTGGTGGTGGTGCTGGTGGTGGTAGTACTGATGATGGTGGTGATGGTGATAATGATGGTGACAGTTGTGATGATTCTGGTAATGATGGTGGTGGTCGTGGTGGTGGTGGTGATGATGATGGAGTTTTTGTTTTGTTTATGATCACACAGCCAGTAAAGAGTGCAACCAGAACTCAAATCCCAGCTCTGGATTCATTCTGACTTCATGATACCACTTAGCCATGAAAAAAATATACACCTCATAAATAACCAAAGGTGTATGTTACTTTAGACATCTTGACCAACATTTCAGTTTCTCTTACTGATATGAATCTGTACTCCAAAATACTAGAAATGCCCACACCAGTGGATGGAAGCAAAGGTCGAAGAGGAAGCTGAAAGGTTGTAAGACTCAGACAGGAGGAGGATCCTGTGGACTTGGCATAAGGAAAGCCATTGAAGGTTACTCTTTCCTCTTTGTCCACCATTAACAGAACATGGTACCCAGAGACTAGTACATAAATAGGGTCTGACTGGCAGTAAACAGATGGAAAGAAAGTTCCACAAGGTAAGAACTCTAAAGACAAATTAATGCTTCTTGATTCCTATTCAGGTGTATCTGGAGGGTCAAGAACAGTACAGCTGATGGCTACGGTGCACAGAGGCACAGAACAACAGCTCCTGGTGCTTACTCATTGTCCATGTTTAGCCCATCTCCATGCCAGTACCTGACTGTGGGCATTAAAGTTTGCATTGTCAGAATTTAGATCTAAAGTCAACAGGAAAATCTGTTCCTGAAAACCCTGACTCCACCCACAGACTAGAGCAGAGACATACCTCCATCAGCAGGTGCATCACTATAAATTCTTACTCTGGGAAATAAAGAGATATCTGTAGCAGTGTACCAGGCATAGCATGCTTGACTATAAGGGACATATTTTTCAAATAAGATAGATTTTCACATAGCATAATTGCCTTCAACATAGGTAGACATTTAGGCTAACAAGTACACTAGGAACATGGCTAGAAAAGGAACATTGGATTTCTATATCCCACCCCATGCCAAGATCAGCAGAATAAAAGGAATGATCCCCTAAGATGACCTGGATGGGTATGGTCCCACTTGGCCAAAAAAAAAAAAAAATGTTAAGGAAGGATTCTTCTTTTCCCTACTCAAGTAGAGCTGGTGTTTAAGTACTATACATTTGGGATGCTGCACCAGCCAGGAAAACTTCTAACTGATCAGAGACCAAGTATTTCTCTCCCTGTTGCTAAAGTTTTCAGTCTTCTTTACCAAATGTATATAAGGACCCACACACATGGTTCTGCACACACATAGATGCATAAACACACACATGCACTCACACACACGCACACCTACATCTCCTTCATTACAGAAAATACATTGTTTGGGGCTTCCCTAGAGTGAATGGTACATTCATTTATCCTCCAAAGCCTGGCTCAAGTCCCATATCCTCTGGGCAGGCTCTGATTTTCTTCAAGCAGACACCATCTCTCCTTCACTTTCTGTCTTCCCTTTCCTTGCACTCTGCCTTTTATTACTGTTGATTGAAGACCCTACATCCCATCTGGGAAGGAGGATTGGCAGTGAAACTCATAGATCTTAATAGTTCCAGCTTGCCAAAGTATTAGAGTGCAGCCCTTTGCAAGGTCAATATCATCAAGTGTTTCCATGGAAAATAAAATAGCCTATGAGTGGGGCCTTGAAATTGTACATTCAGGACGAAGAGAATGTGAAAACCCTAGCTGCAGGCTCTACCTCTGCTGGATTCCTATACTCAAACCATTCTTGTCTGTAGCTCCTGGGCTCTCCTTCCAATTCTTTAACCCCACCCACCACCTTAAGAAAGGCAAGAACCTCAGCAAATGGGAAGAAATAATGAAACTTAGAACTTGGATTGACTTTAGTTGAGCTGGGAGGCATTAAGTCAAGAGCCTACAAGTACACCTTTGCTTTCAGCTTTATAGAAAAGGCAGTACAAAGAATATCTTGCCCTTTCCCAGCCCCTGCCATGGTTTGAATATGATCAGTGTACCAGGAAGCTTCACTGTATTTGAAGGCTTGGTCTACAAGGTTTGGTGCTAGTTGAACCTTTGTGAGGTGGAGCCTCAGAGGAAGGCTGTGATGAGAAGGGTAGAAGTTATTTCTCAAGTGACCCTTGGCGTTCTCTCATAGGATGCGTACAGAAGGAGCCAGCCTGACCCCACATAGCCTTCATCAAGAATGTGACCACTTGCTTCTACAGATACTCCCACCTGGAAGTACTGCCATCTGCTGCCCACACAGAAGACAAACCAACAGGGCTGGCAACCTACAGAACTGTTAGGTAAATAAATCTTGTCTGGCATCTACCTCAGATATTTGATTGTAGTAACAGAAAAGTGAATCACTTTCTCCTCCCTATTCCCTCTTGCTCATACCCTTCCCTCCCTCCCTCCTTTCTTTTTTTCCTGTTTTTTTGTTTTGTTTTGATTTTGATTTTGATTTTTTAGAGACACAGTGTCACGCTAACTACCAATTCACTAAGTAGTCATGGATGACCTTGAACTTCTAGTCCTCCCCTGCTGGGTGCCTTTCAAAGACTATATCCTATACTGCCTTCCGCTGGGGAAAGCTGAATGCTAGAGGTAAGCCCATCTTTGATAATGTAGCATAGACTGAGTGGGATTCTGTCCCAAGACTTTGAGAATTGCTCACAGAAGTCAAAGTCAAGAGGTCAGGCTCCAGAGCAGTGACAGCACTATCTGAACAGGCTGGCCCAGGTTAGTTCCCTTAGAGTCCCTCTTTCAGATCCTCTGCCCAGCCTTTCATACTCACCCCTGGAACTTAGAACTTTTCAGCCTCTCTTCTTCCTTCCATGTTCTTCCTACTTGCTCTTTAGCCCAGTAGGACCTCTCTAGTCTCCATTTTCCTCTCTATGACCTTTTCAGCCTATAATTCCCTCTTGATGAACTTCACAGTAGACAACGAATTCCCCAACACTTCGGCCTGCCCCCATCTATTCCACTGCCAGCAGCCAAGATTTTAACCAAGAATTGCTTCAGGAGGAAATGTTCTACATACACTCTGGTGGCACACATCCAGAGATGGTTTCAACCACTGTCTGAAAGAGCATGGCACCGCTGAGCAGTCTGGTGATGACTGAAAAGCTCACATCTGCCAGTGCACATGTGTCAAGCCTTCTGGGGCGCACCCTCTCTGCCAGTCTGAGTCTTATGGCCTTCAGTGCTAGCTCGGTGAGCATTTCCTTACAACAGCTCAACCACGGACTCCAGAGAAAACATTTCTCCTCAAATACTCAATGTTACTTCTGTTGGTTTATGAGGGACAGGAAGGGTTTTCATATCGTGTTGTCACGTGCCAATCCATTCATTGCAGATAATTGTTTTGTTTCTTTAATGGGCCATGCTTTCTCACTCAGTCCTCTGGGGAGAGCTCAGTGACGATAACTTAACTACCTTTTGAGGGATATTTTAAATGACTCCATTCAATTGGCTCTCACTGCATAAAGTAGCCAAATCAAAGCTTTGCTGTTCCAACCCAAATATTCCTTTCTTTCTTTCTTTTTTCTTTTTTCTTTTCCTGGTTCTTATACACATAATTACATGTGATTTACAGTGACGCACAAAATTTCCGGAAATGAAAACAGAAATCTTTGCTCAAAATTTTATCCAATCCAGAAAAAATATAGCCAGGCAACAGAAGACCGATGTCACCAACATGGGTTGTATGAGGTTAGGAAATGTTTGTTGAGTAAGAACAGCTCTGGTTCCCAGATAAAGGCTAAAAGCTAAAGCTACACCTTAGCCATGGCCCAGGAAGAAGTGGAAGTTCTCAGAGGGCCTCCAAGGGGGCCGTTTCTGCTACTCTTCTAGTGATTCCATGGTTTAAACCTCCTCCCACAGTCTGAATTTCTACTGAAGAGCAAACTGGAGATTATGAACTGGGCGGGGGGTGGGGGGGAGGCAAGCCATGGAGGATTGTATAGAAAAACTGCAAAGTCAGCAGGTATTCAGTGTCCCAGAGCCAAGGGATCTGCTGCTCAATACTGGGTCTCTGGGGAAGGTTCAAAGGTGGATGGTAGAGGTTATCCTGTTGGCCCATAAGAGAAGGTTAAGAACTCAAACATTAAACTGTTTTATGTGAGCTGAACATGTAAGGTGCTAGGATTTTCTCCTCCTGGGTAATAACAGCCGTGTACAATTATCAGCTCTAAATAGCAAGCTGCCATTGAAGGAATCTGAGCCAAAACACCAGCCAGGGTATTATGAGGACCTCTGGGTAGCATGAGCTTCCTCCTGGTGATTTTAAGCCATATTCTCCCCTATCATCACCCTGTCAAAGGGAATGTGATGACCTTGCACCTGTCATCTGTCGGGACCCTGGCTCTAAACAGGTGTCCAAACCCATCTTCTAAATAAGTAGACAGAGGAAAAGCTTCATTCCGCAGCATAGGACCCAGGAACCTCGGTATGGGGCCCCGTCTGCCTTTTCAGCCTCCCTTCCTTTCACACATCTCGCCCATCCTTCAGACTTCCTCTACTTCTAGACATTATTCTTTAGTCCCAAATGAGGCAGCTGATGGCAGTAGCCTTCTGCTTCTAATGTTCAGCGTATGGTTGGCTCCTGCTCTCTTAGCTTTCAAATGTCAGCTTCCATGGAGAACATGTGAGAGATTCAAATAATCCCCATTTGGTTCTCACTGTGGCTCAGGGGCCACTTAACAGTGGTCTTCTTGTTTTTATAAAGTTTGGTTGGTAGGCAAACATACCCCTTCATTTACACAAGCATGACTTTGTGACTGCTTCCATCTTGAAATGGTAGAATCAAGTAACTATAATAATAGTCAAAACCTACAAAGTGAAAACTAGTTCTCCATTCTCTGGCTCTTTATACATGGTCAGGTAGAGGATTTCTTACCACTCTTCAGTAGACTCCACACATACTGTAACTGTTTTTTCTTTACTTACTTCTTATTTCCAATCAAGCTTATAAGTTCAGACATGCAGGGACCTTGTCTGTGCTCTTCAGTGTTTATCCTTAGCATCTAGCTCTTTGCCTGCCACAGATATCACTTGGCCCTGTGCTAGGGAAGGATTCTTACTCCATTACCCAGATGAAAATGCTAGGGGGAGTTGCACCTGTGTAAAGGGGCCTCTCCAGAACAAAGACTTCATGACTTTTACTTTAAATGTATTTGTTTATTTATTTGTTCGTTTTTAATTATGCATATGGGGTGGGACATGTACTTGAGTGCAGATACTTGTGGAAGCCAAGGGTTTTAAATCCCCTTGAGCCTGATTTATAGGTAGTTATTGGTTACCTTATATAGGTTCTGAAAACTGAACTTAGGCCCTCTGCAATAACAGTGTATCTTCTTAGCCACGGAGCCATCTTTCCAGTCCCATTATTTTTGATTTCTTAATGACATTTATGCAGAATGGCTGGGTGACTCTACCTCTACATTGGAATGTTTGTATCAAGAAGCCAGACACCACCTTCACACCTTGTTCAGTGTGACATCATTAGCACCCGATCAGCATCTGACACAGGTAGTATGTGAATGAGTCAATGAGTGAATGAACAGCCATCACCTCTGTGTAGCTTCTAACGTTGCCGAGGGCTGCACACGGACTGTGAACCCTGCCATAAGGAGCCAGCATGTACAAACTACTTCCCAAAATAAATAGTCATGTGCCAATCACATCACTATAGAGTCCTCTGGCTTTGGTAGTCCTGAATGTATATTTGTCTCAGGAACCTACTCTGCTGAAGAAGAAAAAAAACAAAAAACAAAAAACAAAAACAAAACCCACCCTCCTTCTGTGAACCTATGATCAGCAAACTTGCCTGGTGGAAGTGTCACCTTCATTAAATCAACCGCATTTCCTTTATAGATAAGATGAGGAGGAGAAAAATGACAGAGAAAAACATTACAAATCCCCATGACGCTCAGTCCCAGGCTGGATGCTGTCTTCAGCCTCACTGTGCCCACCCATGAAATGGAAGCACAAAGTCTGATGTTCCAAGAGTGCTTTAAGACCATCATGAGATGAAGGTGCATCGGAATTTATTCCACATGATGCACTGTTGGTCGATGAGGAGCTGCCCCTTTCAATTTTCAGCCCTGGCAGCAATGGATTTCCAATAGAATTAGTGTTCAAATAACTAGTATGACATAGGATCGGGTAATCATAATAGTATATAGAGTACCAATAGTTAATGATGGAGCTTTAAACACCTGATTGCAAATGATAGCTCTATCACTACGTAACTGTCTGGCCATAGGCAAATTTGTCATTGCTGCTTTTGTTATGTCACTCAAGAAACTCCTGGGAGATTTCTCTTCAAATTGCATGATTGAAAGTGAGCTATGACTGGGAATAAGAGATGGGGTTGACTCCTCACAAATGCCTCATGACCTGTTCTCCAAACTATGTTCAAGCTAGGACCCTCTCTCTATCAACCTTGCAAACATAGTACCTTTCAACAACAGCTAGGATTATGACCATAATATATTAAACAATGGGGAAAATGAACTTGAAATATAAACAGTAAGCTCTATGCACAGAGAAGAAAATCGGAGATTGGACTTTCTACTAAAATACAAATGTCCTCACCACTCAACGACAGTCGGTTGATGAATCCCAGCAGTGTGTGCTACTCTCCTGCTCACTGTACAGGAAGTTATGACTGGGCTGAGCCTCACCTGGGAAGAGAAGATGGGGTGTATCCAAACAAGGCTCCCCTCTAAAGGGCCTCTTTCCTTCCAGTGGAAGAGAAAGTCACAGGCATGAATGAGGCTCTCTGAAGGCACAGAGTCCAGTCCTGTTCTGTATAATCCAAGTTTCTAGTGAGTCTAGGGAACAGTCCTTTCATATTTTTAGTATTTCTCTGTCTTGATCCATCTCATCACTAAAATCTTGGGCATAGTCATTGACATCAGGACTTTTTCTCCATTCTTCTGGGTCTACCTATGTCCCTTTAGCTACCATGACTCTTCTGGCAGGTGTTCATAAATGGGGCATAGAACACATATTCCTGTCCTACGCCTAATCAGTCTGCATTTCTCGTCCCTGCTGCCATAAGCCTTTTTTATTAATACATTTAGTCAGCACAAGGATTATGATTAGATACTCCTGTTTCTAAAACTTCATCCCGAGGATAAGGCAAGCAGGAATTTGCTTCCAAAGCAACTTACTGTTGCTACTTTTTAATAATTGAAGGTTTTAGAGCAGCGATTTCTCCTTAAGCTTCCCGGTAATCCCAGCAAAATCCACATGTCAGAAAGTGGAGGGCAGCCCTCCTGCCTCACACCGTGTCCTGTCGTCTATGCGACAAGGGTGCTGACTGAGTCCCACTTGGCTTGAAGACTGCTTCAAAACAAGAGAGCAAGCTGCGGGCAAACCAGGAATCCCACACAAATCCCCCTGCAGAACCAGGAAGCGAACAGCACAGTGAAAAATGTGCCTGCTTTTCTGCCTCCTTGCCCTTGGCTAGCATCCTAATGTTAGCCTAGGCCGGAACCTTATGGAACTAAAGCAGAGAAGAGAACCACAAACTGCAGACTGTAAAGGACCTTCACAGGAGAGCACAGAAATGGGGAATCTCTTCAATGTACCAGATATCGCAGTTTTTGTCTCCAACCCCCTCACAGCCTGGTAAATATGGGTAGGGGTGGGGACTCTAAAAAGCAAACACAGAGCTTTCTGGGGTGTAAACTTAGCAGCACCAAGTACTTTTCAGGGTTCCTACCCTGGACAGGCCAGGAGACAGTACCCATTTTCTGAAGGGTGCTTCTCCCACAGGCAGTCAGAACAGAGCTGTCCGTTGCCAGAAACCATTCATCAGACTCCAGAAGAGGCTGTCAGCTCAGCCTCCAGGCCTCCAGCCAGCCTGTCAGGATCCAGGCAAAAGGCCAGAGTGTCAGGGGCTGCGGCTGGTAGCCAACCAGGACTTTGATGTCTAAGGGTTGGCCAGCTGGTATGTGAGGGTGGCCCGGAGGCTCTGAAACCATATACCCAGCTTTGAGGGCAGGGGTTCTGAAGCAGGCTGTCCCTGAGAGTATCTCTAATAAAGATGGAGGTAGACATCTTATATTGTTAAAGAATTATTTGAATTATTTCGGTATTTGTTTTTATTTAAATTTCCATTACACATGCTTTTCATTATGCAACTCAATTAGTATATAGAAGTTTTTTCTCTCCTTAAAATGTTTAAATGAACGTAATTGTTCAATTTGGAAAGATTACAATGCTTTTATTTAATTAACACTGCAATAAATACATCTCTCTGTAATGAACCCCATACTTTTAGGCCATTAACCATTCAATAAATTTGCAATATGGAAGGCCCTATATGCAGAAGAAGATAAATAAAGCTATTTCACTGAATGTATGAGAACTATGATGCTGAACAGCAAATTACTGCATTTTGATTCTCATCCCTGAGAGCTACACCTTGATTACAAACATATGTGCCTGCGATAAACACCACACATTTTCATTGCTGTTTTGAACATGAGCTACACTGAACATTAAAGAAAACTTCTAGGGCATTGATGCTAAGTGTTCTCCATGGCACCTTCCCAACGAGGGGTTCTTCTGACATTTGTTCAAAAGGTTCATCTCTAATGCACCTTAGCAAACCTAGCCTTGGCCTTCCAGAAAAATAAATAAATAAATAAACATCTAACTAACCAGCCTCCCCAAGTCAGAGTGTGCTCCTAGAAGCACAAAATTAAAGCCGCTCCCTTCCTTAGATGCTTTGTGATGTAGGATCATCCAAGACAGACCCCACAGCAACTAAGGACATCTCTCATATGGCAAAGAGCTCTCAGTCCTGTATCCATTCCCTCTCCCCAGGGATGTTATGTATTGTAACTGATGTAACATTAGTTACAGCTCATATTTTCCTCTCTTCACACCTTCAACTCCTCCTAGTATGTAGCCCTGAAAAGAACTGAGTCCACAGCTGCTACCCAGCTTTAATGCACTCCCAAAAGCTAATTATAGCATTAAAAAAAATCCAAGAGCACACATGAGACTAAATTCTTTTTTTCCCGATCCATGCACCTTATTATTGCATTGCAACTCTGGGAGAGCAAAGTAATCTTGAAGCCTTGGTTCTCAAATGCAATACAATGTCTCAGGAATTGGCCTAAGCTTGGAAATAGCCCTCCCTTGTAGCAGGATTGATCTGAAGGAGCATTAGCCATTTTACTAGAAAGATGAAACCTGGGTAGTAAGGTTGGCATTTCAGTGTAGGGAAAGAAAGGCACCAAGAACAAGAAGAAAAGGAATAGAAGGGGAAGGGTCAGGCAAGTATGACCCAGGTATGAGCGAAGCTGGTAAATAGTAGATGCTTCCAACCACCTTGAGGTCTGGACCACAGTCCCACCCTCAGCAATTCTGGCAGCCTCTCTCCAGAGAATCCAACACCTGGTAAGAGGGTGCTGGTAAAAATGATGAAGCTTTGAAATTGGGCGATATGAGCAAGTTTCTTGAGGTATTTGGGTTTGTAAGCTAGTTTAGGAAATCTTGGATGTTACACTGTCATGCACTGCAGGGCACATAAATGGAGCTGTGTATCCACAAAGTGTAAAATGGATTCTGACTATAGTCAAGGAAGCAAGCTGAAGCAGAGGTGAGCAAGGCTAAGCATTCTATGTGCATGGTGTAAGTTTGCACCCGTGATGAATTCACCATCACTTGTAAACAGGCTCGTGGAAGGAGGTTTTCATTGAATAATTCATCCATGGTCTAGAAAGGGCTCAATGAGGACAGGGTGTGAGAAAGCTTTAAGAGAAGGAGCAGAGAGATTTATGGAAATACACTGCCAGTGGTGGTTGACAAGCAAATTGGAGAAGGCACTACAGAACCTAAAGTATCAGAAGGGGAAAATTGGAATTTTGGAAAACATCAGGAGAAGCTTGGAATCAGAAGGATGTAGGGATGTGTCCTTGGGCTGAGATAAGAACACAATTTTGTTGCCTGCTTCATGCATCTTACTAATATTGGTGACCATAATTATCAAAATAATCAATAGCTAAAATGCAGTGTTAACACCGAAAACAGAGGCTGCTATTGGATGATCCCTGTATGCCAGTTACTCTGCACTTTAATGAGGAGGAAACTAAAGCTTTAATGTGTGGGAAATTGGACCACATCACAAGAGAAGCACAGCGGAGTCAAGTGCAAACTCTCCAGCTGTTCCATGGCTTCTCTCTCTCCACATATGCCTGGGAAACTCTTTCTGTTGACTTATATAGTATTGTGCACTTTTTCTTTCCTCTGTGACCCATTCCTATGGTTTGGTCCTGTCTCCAATCAGTGTTTTAAAGATTACAGACTCTTTAACTCTTTTCCCCCTGTAGATCAGGAAAGACAGCAGACCACAGCCACACAACATAATACTCCCTTGGTATTTAATTGGCTATATTTTATTTGTATGGCAAAGGGCTTTCAAAAATAGGAGACCCAAAACCATGGAGTTTGTGGAGTCTGCTCTGGTTTAATTCCCATCAGCTATGTACTGAATAGCTTTGACAGTATCTTATCTTCTCACTAAGAGAGTATAAGGAACTTATAAATAATAACAATTATTTATATTTTCATAGATCTACTATAAGATGCAAGTCATAGAGTCAAACTTAGCTAAGTTAGGGTAAAGCAAAGTATTTGACAGACACTAAATTATTCTAGTTTCTAGGCTATAGATTCAAAGGAAATTTAAACAATTCAATTGAGTACATCAATTTTTGTGGTCCATAGTGTTATTTTCCTAGTTGTTGCAGCCCAATACCCGATAAAAGGCAACTTAAAGGAAGAAGGGTTCATTCTGGCTTACAGTTCCAAGACACACAGTCCTTCATAACAGGATGGTGGCAGCCTAAAGTGGATAGCTGCATCCCACCGACAGTCAGAAAGCAAAGAAAATGGACAGATAGTTGGGCCAGGCCCTCAAGCCTCAAACTTCATCCTCAGTGACCCGTGTTATCCTCCAGGACAGTGCTGCCAGCTGGGGACCAAGTGTCAAACCACATGAGCCTGCAGGGGATAGTTCACATTCAAATCTCAAGAAGCACCTACTAGTATCTGGACATTGCTCTGAGCCCTTGGAATAGAGACAGAAAGTTTCTATTCTGATCCTATACTGTTTTAAACTAGATGGTAGACATGGAGGGTGTGTCTATAATAAATCAGTAGACAAAATACATTTATACCTGTAGGACAACAAAGGAAAAATACAAGAGTTGAATGTGAAGTGGGAACCATTCAGAGAACCAGCACTGAAGTCTGAATTCAGTAGAGGGTCACTTGCTGTGATAGCTGTGGCCTAGCAGGCTGAAGTATGGGTCGTCCAGTTTTCCCTCCAAGAGTCCAGTGTGAATCCTGATTTATTCATTCCAGCATCATATACATATTTACAATGACCTTCTAACCCCAGAGGAGACAGTGAGACTGGCTTAGAGTCAAACTAGCTTACATCTTTCCAGAATGTGATGACACCATCACAGGGTAGCATAGTGATCCCTTCTAGACTACAGATCTTCCAGTGTTCAGATTTCGTCACAGAGGTTAAATATTGAGAGAAAATGGGGAAGAAAGGTAGGATTAGTGCCAGAAGGCAGAAATGGGAAAGAACTAGCAATGAGTAGAATCCAGGCATGGCCATTTGGTGGACAGGGTTGTGGGTTAGGAAGTTCAAAATCCTAACTTCAGTCCCTCTTCTGCAACTTCTGGCAGTATGATCTCCTTCCTGAGCATTCATCAGTCCTATGTAAAGTATACGTGTCCTTACATAAAGTAAAGGTAGTGATAATCATTCATGTCCATTCTAAGTTACAAGTAAAAGATAATGGTATGTTTTATTTTCAGTATCTGCAGAGTAAACTCTTTCCCTACACATAAAAGTACAGAAACAATAAGAAGAAAAAGTATTACATATTCCTGAGACAGAGATGTGTCTGGTAGGTTGTGGTTAAGTTTGGTTTGATTTGGTTTGGTTTGGTTTAATGCAGAAATCCATTCTGAATCCTCACATGGCATCAAGTTCTATCCAGGAGTGGAGATGAAAAGGGAACCTCTCTATCCTTGAGGACAGCTTCTTAGTCCTGATTTCCTAGTGGTCTTTGATGAGTTTTTTTTTTTGTTGTTGTTGTTGTTTTTTGTTTTTACATGTCTTTGCATCCTCAGCCACAGATGATTTTAGGAAAAATCCAGGATGTAACCAGATAGTTGGTTTGAGAAATAGAAGGATGGAAAGGTCATCCAAGAGAAACTTAAGAATGTTCCAGAAACATAAACCCTTAGTTAATTAAAAACCAAAGCAGAATAATCTGGCACTTTCATAGCTGGGCTGACCTTCTCTTTCCTTCCTGAATGTACTTTTCTCATCTTCTCAGACTCCACTCTTTTATGAGTGATGAAGGGATTTCATGAGCTGGGATAGGGTGTCCTCTGTAAGGTCCTCTATGAAAACCCTCTTTCCTCAAGTAACAAAAAATAAGTCACATTCGCGTAATTCTTAAAGGACATTCCTGTCTCTTAGGCCAGCTCTATGTGACAGACAGGATGGTTATTCTAGAGCTTAGTATACAGTTAAGGTGAGGAATAGGAAGAGTTGCTAGGGTTG
>JADRCD010222552.1:0-24760 GCA_019843815.1 Montemys delectorum | reverse complement strand
AAAAAAAAAAAAAAAAAAAAAAAGATTTGGTTTTGCATTGACCTAAAGTAAAGAAAGTTGACTACAATGTTCAATAAACTACTGGAATGAGTTAAATACATCGAAGTGTATATTCACACAGTGCACATTATAGACAATATAAGGAGCTCTGGTTTATTCCCCCATCTGTATCCATCATAGAAGGAAACCTGATAACCAGACCTGTGAACACGTGGATGGGGAAGAGCCTGAGAACTACCCTCAATGGAAAGAGGGGCTCTGTGAACAATGGCCAGAGGTCCTGTGGATGACACTGTCATGGGATGAATTTCTAAACTCAAGATGATGTGTAATATTGCTTTTAAATTTAATTATCACTTAGCTTTTGTGTAATTTTTATCAATAAAAGAAAAATGTTGAAAAATAAAATATATTATTTTGCGGTTGGTATACCATATAGCCCATCTTCATATGTGTAGAAAGTTTCTACCTGGTATCAGAGTAACAATGTAGGAATCTATCAAGGGTTTTGGTTGTTTGGTTGGTTGGTTGGTTAGTTGCATTTGGAGGGTTTTGTTGTTGTTTATTTTTATTTTTTGTTATTGTTTGATTGTTTTTCTGTGCCCCATGGTCAGGTAGAGAAACATTAATAAGTATAGAAAACATATATGAAATGAAGCTGAGGTAGCAATATATTTCAAAACTTATTTAGAGGTATTCTTACTCTAAAAAATATATAACATCAGAAAAACATACCAATGGGAGAATTATAGACCACATGATCTTAGAGGAAAGGTAGAATTATGTGGTAATTAGTAACCACACAGAAAAATACATAGCTGTCATTTTTTAAATCATCTTTCAAAGGAAATAATGATGGCTAGGGAGATGTCTCATCAGTTAAGAATGCTTGCTGCTTCTGCAGAGGACCAGGGTTTTATTCCCAGAACTGGCATCTGGCTACTCACAGTCTCATGTGATTCTAGTTACAGGGGAATCCAGAACATTCTTCATAGGTCCCTGTACCCAGATACATTTACCCACTCACAGACATAGACATAGACATAGACATAGACATAGACATAGACATAGACATAGACATAGACATAGACATAGACATCGACATCGACATTGATATCGACATCGACATCGACATAGACATAGACATAGACACAAAAAGTAAAATAAAGTCATCCAAAGGAACCTACCAGACAGGATTGTTCCCTGATGTCATCTGGGGTCCAATTGGAATAGTTTTATTCTTAAAACAAGATGAAGTGATGATGTTTATGATATTTAGTAAGACAATTTTTACATGTTAAGGTGTGGTATTAGACAGTGATTTCAAAAGATATCCTTAAGAACTAACTAATTCTAAACTCTGAAACTAACAGTAAATGAGTTTTATAACTTAAAAATCACTATATCAAAGTTAGAGATAACTATAAAACCAAGCCATCGAAAGCAAATTAGGATACCGAACATGGGTTTTCTTTTCAAAGTCATTCCATTTGAATACTCTTCTAAAATAGAATTGAAGTTACCCTCTGCTTTAAAATAGAAAATGACAATTGTCATGTTATAGAAAAATTTAGCCAAGGCAACTTTTATTTTCACATTTAAAAGTGCCATTATTGACAAATTCTTTTAATTTTCTGTTAATATTTAACATTTAAGTAATATGTATTTTCTTAACCATCAATATAGAAAGAGTTGGCCATGGGTTTAAATGTTAAACATAATTCTTTCCTATTATGACTTTGGTTTTAGAATTTGACCAATAAATTTGAAGCATACCTTCCCAAATTAAAATGATTTTTTAATTTTTGTAGGGATGAGTATCTTTCCAAAGAAGGAGGATTTTTTTCAGACATTGTTTCCCTCCTCTCTACCTCTTACCATCTGGCACACCATTCATTATAACTGATTTTCATGTAAAAAAACTTTGATCAGTGTTGGCTTTGATTTGTTTACTTCTATGTCTTCAAACAAAAACCATAACAAATAGATGTTTTTTTCTGTTATTTAAAATTACTGTACTTGGCCAAACATTGCCTAAAGTCAAACATAAACCATGAGGTGAACTGTTATGGAAACAGACAAGATTGTGAAAATATCACAGAGCTTCTACTCATAAAAATTTCCAAAGAGCTTTTAATTTGCATATCATTTGCATGTGACAGAGTAAGTTTGCATTGAGTTTTGCAAATGTGTTGAAGCGTAGAACAGGTAAACAAGAAAACATCAGAAAGCAATTTCACTTGAATAGTCCTGGAAAAAGCCCTGAAATGCAAACTTCATACTACATAATGGACAGAAAAAGTTTTCAAAGGAAAAGAGATCTTTTAAAAAATAGTGAAATTTCATCAGAGGGCTTGAAAAATCTAACATTGTATTATTTATCCTGTAAGCAAGGGAAAAAAAGAAAAGAAAAGAAAAGAAATCAATCATCTGTATGCTGGAAGTCACTCAGTCTACACTGCGATCTAGATATCTCCTGAGCAGGGCAAACTTGCCTATGTTGCTCACAATCCTGGTTCATTCTAGTGTTTAACTATGCAGACTAAATATCCGAGAGAGCTGCACATTCCCCTGCTTGGAAGAGTGATACGATGCTGAAAAGTGACCCCAAGTAATATAGACATTTTCCTACTGTCTTTTAGATGCCAAGAATTGTGTTGATTCTACTTAGTGTTCAAGTAGGAAGGTTAGAGAGTCCTACCAAAGAAGTCTACCTCTTCTTACTAGAGATCTAATTTTATACTAAAATGTTTATTGGACATCAGAAAGATCTATAGTCTCTCTTTTGAAAGCTGAAGACTTTTATGAAATAGTCACAAAACAAGGGAATTAAAACCAGGCCTACAAACAATTATGAACAAAACACAATACATCTTGGAACAGTCAGTTCCAAAACATGATTATCTCTCTCCATGAATATGCATAGTAACATTGAGTCTCTTTCACTTTTTGCAACATGCAGTAAGTAAGTTTCTGAGGTTAAAGATTTACTTGCTATAACCATGCTTTGCCTTCTCTTCCCTTTGAAGGTCTGTAGCAAAATTTCACATATGACCTGCAGAGACTGAAGACATAAATAAATAGGAACTTTTACTTACAGGTTACTGGAGAAAAGCCAAGCATTTTCTAAAATAGAGTCTATATATATATAGTTATAATATTCTAATAAGTTTTATTTGATGATTAAAGCAGTAAGGACAGTGGATGAAGGTCTCAGGAAGATGCCCCTATAAGCATCTCTCTTTGGCTTCATGCTACATTTTTATCTACTTCTGAGTAGAGAAAACAGCAGGTCTAAAAAATAGTAGATTTCATGAAACTGCAGAAATGCTAAGGAGACAGTAGGCCAATCTTAAATCTTTCCATTTTATGAACAGTCCATAAATACATAAATAAATAGACAAGCAAATTTCCATTTGCAACTACTTAACTTGTTACTCAATGGCTTAACCAAAGCAGCAGCAGCAGCAACCACAACCAAGATATATTACAGAAGGATATCCAGAAAGGAATGGGATCCTACGCTGAGATGAAGATAAGCTTAGCTGGCCCAGACAGACTTGGAATGTACTGTCAAAATCACACTTCCACGGAGCTTTCTATAGGCATAATAAGCAGACTCTATAACATTGTGCAAGCCCTTGTACATGCCCCTGATCAATAAATAACTGAAAGTTGGATTTAAGTGAGGCCACACATAAGATCATCTCCAACCCTATAAAGCCAGAGCAAGACAACCATAATCAGCTTCTGTCTGTTGTCTAAGCCCTGGATAATACAAGCAGTACTGACAATGGAGAGTGTAGCATGTGAAGCTAAGACTTTTAGGGCCCTAGCTTATCAAGGTCTTCTCAAGGTCTCCTTCCTGCAGCCATCTAACTCTGAAGTCACGTGGCTTCAGAACACACCCTGCATTAAACCTAAAAGCTCATTCTCACCTCTCACGTTATATATAACCTTTAATACGGAGGTGTACAAGCAGACAAAAAAAATCTGAAATTTAGGTTATCTATCGTTGAAATTAACAATTAAATCAGACGAAATTCTCTTCAACACGGAGGGATCTTGTGTCACAGCATTTCTATAATGAAGTTTTCTGCTTCTTATTTTTCTAGGAATTCTGAGTTCCTCTCTGATACATCCCTAGATTCTGGGTTTCTTGAAAGTTGAATGTCGTTTTTTCTCTTGATCATGTTCTCCCACATCTGATTTCTGCCTGTATCTTGTCATATTTTCTTACTGAACCAGCTCTGTTGTTCGATTACATTCTCTTCCTCACATACCCAGCATGTCCTGTTGGTTATTGTCTTAGTCACTGTTCTATTTCTATAGAGAGAAGCCATGATCAAGGCAACTCTTAAAAAAAAAAAAAGTTACAGTTTCAAAGGTTAGGCCAAGCCGGGCAGTGGTGGCGCATGCCTTTAATCCCAGTACTTGGGAGGCAGAGGCAGGTAGATTTCTGAGTTCCAGGACAGCCAGGACTACACAGAGAAAACCTGTCTCGGAAAAACAAAAAAACAAAAAATAAAAAAAACAACAAAAAAAACCAACCAAACAACAAACAAACAAACAAACAAAAATCAAAGGTTAGGCCATTATCTTCATAGTGGGAGCATAGTGTCATGAATGGTACAGAAACAGTAGCTGACAGCTGTATCCTGATCTGGAGGCTGAGAAAGACTGAACTCATCATGGGCTTTTGAAAACCTAAAAGTTCACATTCTAAAACAAGGTCATACCTCCTAATCTTTATAGTCCTTTCAAACAGTTCTACCCCCTGGTGACTACTCATTCAAATGTATGCCCTTATAAGGGCTATTCTTATTGAAAACACCATAACCATCTTCATTTCCTCCTGATCTCCCTCCTTGCTAACTACTCTCTTTCATCTTTTAGGTGAGAACCAATGAAGTACGAGTTTCTGTTTTTCTACTATGAATTTGGTGGATATCAAATGTTACCAAATCTTGGAAGACTGTTTAAAACAGATTGTGATTCTCTATGCCCAAATGTCTGATTTACTGAATCTAAGGTCCTAGAATCACTCTGTCTCAGAAGACCCCAGCAAACCCTAAGATTGTTGATGTGAAGGGGCTAACTCTGCACAGGAACTCAAAGTCTGTACTAATATTTTCTAACTTTGTAACTTTAAATGAATCTTAAAGATAAAGACTAATTAAAACAAATGATAGCAACCGTACACTTATGAACATTTTCTAAAATATGCATCTAACACCAATAAGTAATGTTATTTTATGAAAATCAAAGAGCAAAATACAAACATTAGCAAATTTAATACTTGAAAAAAACCAGAAGGATTTCATTAAAACACATTGAATGTTATTCAACCCTGCTTTTCTAAATCTGTTCTGGTACAGTAGACTTCTTTAATTCTGTACTAACTAAATCCCTAAGAACTAATTTGCTGTACAACTCATTTTGGAAAGGCTGATTTAAGGGAATGCATTTCTTTTGGCTATATAGAGAAGTATACACCTTAGTGGATAACTGCTTCCACATTTGCAAGTGACACGGTGTTCTCACTGAAATTTTCTGAAATTCATTCAGGCTTACTTATTTAAATCAGGGACTCCATGTATTTTAAACTAATAATAAATTAAATGTCAAATCAATCTTGGTTAAGTGAGAATGAATAATTAAAATGACAAGAACTTGCTATGAAGAATTGGAAACAGATCTCCCTGTATAGGAGCCCCAGCTTTGTGGATGAGATTGGCTCATTGTTATGACTATGCAAACCAATTCAGAATGATTATAAATCACCAAGGGATGCAAATGAGTATAGAGAACATTTGGGTTCTAAATTCTAACCAGGCACTGGGCTCTGGTGGTACTAAGGGTTACAGTTTGCTGCTGCGGCATTTCTGGACATGGGGGTGCCAGTTGTCAGGGGCAATGAGAAAAGTAAGTACATTCCTTGCCTCCTCCTGCCTAAGCAATTTTTAAATTGTTGTTCAGGTTATAGTTTAATTACAGCATTTCTTTTTATCTTTTCCTCCTTCCAAATCATCTCATATAGCCCTCTCTGCCTTCCTTAAAATTTATGACCTCATTTTTCACTAATTGTTATTGTATATACTTATGTACATGCATATATGTGCATATTCATAAATATAACTCATTCAGTCCATATAATGCTATTTGTACATATGTTTTCAGAGCTGACAGTTTGGCACTGGACAACCAGTTGGTGTGTTCTTCCCTGGGGAATACCACCTCTCCCACTTACACTCATCTGTTTTTAGCTAAGGCTGAGGAGTCATGGAGCCTCTCCCATCCAGTTTAGCATGTGCATTGGTGTTATCCAAGATTGAGAAGTTGATGTGAAAGAGAATTGTAGAGGATATCCTAGTTTGCTTTCTGTTGCTAGTATTTAAACCTGACCAAAACAAGTTTGAGGAAGAAAAGCTTATTTCATTTTCTACTTCAGTTCATCAAACCATGGCAAAAACTAAAGGCAAACATTCCAACTGTTCACACCTGAGTTGGATCCTGAAGTACCCATATCCAAATCCAGATGTGGTATTTCATTCTCTCTTGATCATCCTATGTCTGTGAAGGTAAAAACATCTTGTTCTCTGGGGCTCAATGTCCAACCAGCTTAGCATGCCTAGTAAGTTTGGGATAGTAAAAAGACTTGTCTCAGTCAAAAACATGGAGAATATCTGAGTTACAATAGCTGAACTTGTCCTGGGTCTATGTGTGCACACCTCTGCTCTGCCCACCCCCCAACATAATAAATAAAAGCAAAAGAAGTTACCACTTCTCATACTAACTTTATCTGTTCATTCAAAATGATATGAAATGGATAAAAATCGCATGACTCTAGCTCAGGATTTTGTGCAGATTAAACAAGTTCTTAAATTATTATTATTTTTAAACCAAGAGTCAGATGAGGACTATTCTCTGGGAAGAAAAATAGTCACATTATCAGAATTCTTGAGTTCACTTGTATCCCTTTAGGGGATTCTGATTTGATTTTAGATAGTAAAGTGAAATCCTCCTCAGCTAACCCTGAGATAAAGATTAATCAAGCAAGCGTGCCAGTCAGCTCTGACTGCCCTAACAAAATATTTAATCCTGAAAAGCACACGTGTATTTTGCCATTGCCAGGCAGTCCAAGGTCAAGGTTCCTGCATCCTGGTTTCTGATGCTGGCTTTCCTCCTGGTTGCTGACAGGTACCTTCTCTTTGAGTCCCCACTGGGAAGGCAAAAGGAAGAGACACCGCTCATGTCTTCTCTCAGTAATCCTGTTGAATCACATCTCCACCCCCAGAAAATCATTTAACCTTAACTGCCTCCTTAGAGGTCCCATCTCCACATAAAACTACATTGGAGTTTAAAAGAAAAAAAAAGTCAATACAGAGATTTTTAAAACACAATTCAACCTCAGAGCAAGCAGCAAGGCAAAACCAGATAAACAAACAAGGAAAGAGCTTCAGCACCTATTAGAAAAGTGGTTCTTAACATGTGGGTCGTGACCATTTGGGGGAATCAAGCAACCCTTTTACAGAGGTCAGATATCAGATGTCCTGCGTATCAGCTATTTATATTATGATTCCTAACAGTACCAAAATTACAGTTATGAAGTGGCAATGAAATAATGTTATGGTTGGAGAGGTCCCTACAGCACGAGGAACTATATTAGAGGGTTACAGGATAAGGAAGGTTAAGAACCTCTCTGCATTAGAGCAATCCATATGATTTCAAAACAGAAATATAATTAGAGAAGTATATTGTAAAAGAGATCGCCTGAAATAAAGACATTTTCCTTGGAATCTGAATGTATTTATAAGGAAAATTACACTTTATTTTCTGGTTTAGTTGTATGTAAAGTATTTCTTAATAAGGTCATACTGGAAGTAAATTAACTACGTTTTCTAAAGAATTTAAAATTTTTTAAAGGACTTGTGATGTAGAGAACAAGACCACGTTCCAAGTTGATTTTGCACAAGTCTCACATTGTGTCTTATACCAAAAGGGATACAAGGTCAAGTAACCTTAAAGAACGATTACATTCTACTACTCCATACAGATATCCCCACTACATTAATATATTAAAAGCTCTTGTAGAATGTAACCCAGTTTAATGCAGCACTTCCCAATTTCATTAGATTTTGGAATATGTCTCTCCAAAATAAAAGGTATGGAGAACCTGTAGAGTTTGTTTTCCACAGGGTACATTTGGGAACACATTCTATATCTGTTAATGGGCTCACCTAGGGAAGGAAGTAGGACTATTAGTGTGGGTGTAGATACTAAAGCCACCAGTGGAACTCTCTGAGAACATTCAGTTCTAAATTAGGTATTTAATTTTTCATCTAACCTAACTATTTATATCTCTGGCCACAGTGTACTGCACAACATCTAAAGTCTCATTTCCTATTTTGTTTGCACCCAAATGGAGACATTCTTTTTTAAAAATCATTTTATTAACGTTTGAGAATTTGATACATTGTATTTTGATCATTTCATCTTCCCAATTTCACTCCATACTCTACACAATATAACTTTGTGTCCTTATTTATTTTCTGAATCCTTGGAGTCCCGTTAATGCTGCCTGTACACAGGTGTATAGCCATCTACTGGAGTGTGGACTTGTTAGGGGCCCTACCATTAAAGAAAAATCACTCTCCCTTTTCAGAAATATCTTAATTAGCAGTAGTTCTCCAGCAGGTGAAAGACTTTGTGCATGCCTTTCCCCCTCCATGCTATATTACACTTGAGCTGCACAGGTTTGTGCATACTGACATAACATCTGTGATTTTATACATCCAACTGTACTGCTATATACATAAAACTTTCCACTTCCTTTGGCTTTTATATTTCTATTTCTTCTACCATATAGATTCCTGAGCCTTGGGAAGCAGGGGTATGTTATAGATGTTTGATTTATAGCAAAACACTGTACAATACTTTTTCTCTGTGCCTTGATCAGTTGTGGTTCTCTGTATTAATTTCATCTACTATAAAAATGATGTTTCTCTGATGATGCTTGAGGAATGCACTAAATAAATAGAAACCAACTTAATACTTCGATGGACTAGCAAAAATATAGAAGTAAGTTCTATCTTGTGGCCCACCTGTCTAGCCTTGTCTTTCTTGTAGGTTCTTTCTTATCTAGCCTACCTGTCTGTTCTTGACCCTGATTATGGAGTGAGCCATGTTTTGTTTGTTTGTTTGTTTGTTTTTGATTTTTTGTTTATTTTTTGGGTTTTGGTTTTTCGAGACAGGATTTCTCTGTGTAGCCCTGGCTGTCCTGGAACTCACTCTGTAGTCCAGGCTGGCCTCAAACTCAGAAATCCTCCTGCCTCTGCCTCCCAAGTGCTGGGAGCCATGGTTTTCATTGTGTAGAATGAACCTTAAAATTGAATAATAAAATGATTGGTTAGTACCATGACATTTGTGCCACTGTTGCACCAGAGTGAATATCCAGCTAGGCAGGTTCTCAACACAGCTGGTAGGGTTCACTACTAGATAAGACTGATGAGTATTTAATTTACCCCTTAAAATTTTACAGTGTGGAGAATAGAACACTGAAGTGCTAGTATGTGAATTATGAAATGAACAACTAAATTTTTAATGAAAGGGAGATTCAAGTAGAACAAATATTTCTTTTCAAAAAACCAAAATTGCTATATCAGCAGTAATGTAATAAGTTCATTTTCCTATATAGAAAAGTCAAACAGGACATATTGTATAGGATATAATACTTCAGCCAAGCATCTTTATTCAATAACTAATAGTAGCCACCCAGCCACCCAGTTTTGTTCTATCACGGATTGTTCCATACCAGGAAAATTTTGCAGAAAAGGAGGTGAGCAATTGTATTTTATACCATAGATGTGACCATGGGGAAGGAGTGGAAGAATGGAGGGAAGGAGAAGCACTGTGTGGAAGGTCACTAAGAGTAACAATCAGGCCCGAGCTAAGAAAGAACACAAATTACTCAAGGAGTGAGACTACAGTGCGTAAGGGATCTAATACAGTCTGAAGGTGGAGATTCACTTAGACTATAAATTGTACCATCCATGGACAAGTGTGCCAAAGGATTTGGACATGGTCATAAGGAATACAGAATATAGAATACCATCAAATAGGGGTCATAGATGACTGTTAAGACTGAAATAAACATACTTTAAATTTAGCAGAAAGTCTATATGGATTAGATGAGCCAGAGCTTTGAAAACCCCAAAAGAGTAACCAAACAAGAGTAATACTATTACTATAGTGATAGTATTCAAACAATGGTAAAGGTCTTTTTATGAAAATTTCTATGGAAGTTAGGAGCACAAAAAAAAATGAGAGTATTATACAGTATATACAGTATTTTCTATCCACTGTTCATTTCTCCCATGATATTTTTTCTCATTATAGATGGTTATGAGCCTCCATGTGGTTGCTGGGAATTAAACTCAGGACCTCTGGAAGAGCAGCCAGCACTTTTATCCTCTGAACCATCTCCCCAGCCTTTCCACAATGATATTTATATCGAATATCCTTCCCTCATAATATTTCTAACAATATCCCTCCCAAAACACATTTGAAAAAAGGACACTTTAGCTCCAGTTAGTATATATTCCCTGGCTTAGATAGAGACTGAAAAAGAAACATGTTCTGCGTTGGCAGAGCTGCCTTGACCCAGGGTCTGAATTATTCTGATGTGATTGAGATCACTTCTCAGCCCTACTTGTTGCTCTCTCCTACAGTACCACACTTCAGCAGGCTGAGAGGGAGTCCTGAAGCCTCCTTCTTTTGGTTCCTTTTCCACTTGCTTACATCCTGACATGTCCCAGAACCACTGTCCAGCTACATATATCCCAAGCTAGCTTCCATAAGTCCTGATTTCCCAGGACCACATTTGGGAGTAGAGGATCCTGACAATTTCTCTTGAAAAAGTCTCAATTTGTGTGTTAACTAACTCTTTTCATGCTTTGGAAGATATCTCAGGTGGTATCATGTTAATATCTACCACCTTCAACTCTACCAAATACTTCAATAATATTTTGCTTCTCTCATTGTGCTCATAAAATTTGACATATCTTACACATTTCTGTGGCAGCAGAACTTGATAATAGGCACATCTCTAATGGTTATTAAAGAATCTTTAACTTCCTGAGTTATTTTTTTCCCTTTAGAGGAGTGATTTTCTTTGTATACTGCTCCATTATTTAAGGGGAAATTTATATATCTCACATCATAACTTAGTTTTGTTGTTGGTGTTGCTGTTGTTGTTGTTGTTGTTGTTGCTGTTGTATTGTTCTGATGAGTAAAGCAGATGATTGAGCAGATGAATGGTCCTAAGAAGCCTGTCCTTGCAAATGTGCAGTTTTGATGAATCAATCCAAAAATGTTCTTAACAACCTACGACATGGGCATATGCAGCCTGAACTCTCTGTAGAGGCTTGAGAAAGTATAGCTCCTGCTGTATTGATGAAAAAATCCCAATCAATTATTTGCAAGCACATGTGTGGATGAGCTTTGGGAAATATCCAACTTTTCATATATTCTTGAAAGTAGGGGTCTCAACAGACCACCATCCCTTCATTAGGAACACTGGAAAGCCAGCCACCTTCACAGAACTATTGAAAGTTAGATCTAAGCCTCAGAGATGAGTTCTCATCACTGTGAAGCTGAATATAAGCCAAGTAGTCACTGCACTTTGGGGCAATTAAAAGAAATGGGAGTCCTCCCTTCTTTCTTTCCTACACATACAGTGGAAAGAGAGTGCCTGGCTCTGATTAACACTGAAGAGAAAAGGCTACAAATGCATGAACCTAAGCATAGCTCATACTGCTAGTAATTAGAAGGTTGTTCTAAGCCACTGAGTTTTACAGGTTGGGAGAGACATTGGGCACAACTCTGAATGCAGCATCAAGTAGGAATTTATGGCTGAGGAGCAAGGACGAGACCTAGGTATGGAAAATTAAAACAGGAAAAAAGACTATGGGTTTGGGGGAACAGTTGAGATGGCCTAGTCAGCATGTTACTAAATGCTCTGAGTTTAATCCTCATCATTCCTAAACAACCACAAAAAAACCTCATAGTGGGTGGTACACGCTTGTAATCCTAATACTGTGGAAGTAAAGACCGTCAGGTTTCTGAGCTTGCAGGAAATCTGATCTTGATCAAAGTAAGATGTCTTTTCTACCTCCTACCATATCAACTCCCCCAAAATGAGCCAACACCTTCTGCATAATAATACCTAAAGTTGATTTATAATCTGTATGAACATACATGCACACAGTAACACACACACACACACACACACACACACACACACACACACACGCACACACACACCACTGTATACAACCACAGAAGTATGTGCTTATGAGTATGGTATAATGACAATTTTGGCAATTTTGGCGTTTTAGTTTCTTACAAAAAAACCCACAGAAATATTATAAGAATATATTTTCATTTTTAATCCCAGGTGTGGGATATGGGTCTCCTTCATATTATCCACAGCAGCTGACTATGATTTTACTCATGCTATAGCAGGGGCATGATTTTGCTAGCTGCAGATAGTTTCTGCAATTGTGTGATGTTTGAAAGTTGCGGGACTTTTTAGAGGGTATATACATGCCAGGGCCAGGAGAGGTAGTTGTGGATTGTTGGTTAGTCATTGGTTGTTGTTGATGGTGGTAGTCACAATTTGTCATGTAGTCATGCTCAAAGAAGAAGCCACAAGAGGAAATTAGATATCCTGCCCAGCAAAGATCAAACTTGCTGATCTGGATCAAAGATCAAGAATGTAACGCCCTAATCAGCAGTAAGCATCTGATGATAAACATGTCCTCTTTCCCTGATTTTATTCAGGGATCTCTTTCCTTCCACTCTACCTTTTTGCTCTCTTATGTAGTATTAGGGGGTTGAAAGGGTTGAAGAAAAGGGATGAAGAAGGGTGGAAGAAAGAAGAACCCACAAAGTAGCCAAAATATGATTGTACACATGCATCTATAAAGAGATAGATAGACAGGTAAGCATTTCTCACTAAGCCAACCTACTAGAATTTCTGTTCAATGAGCATAATCTAAACTTATATGGGTGACAGTGGAGAATAAAATGCCTGATCAGATGTTAAGAGTCACCAAATACTGAGTGCACGAATCTCACTAAATTAACTTAGTAAGAGATCTTTCCTAAAATTTAATTTGAACAAGAATTAACTAGTGTCAGAACCTCATGAAAGTTTCCTCAAGCAGAAAATATTTTCAAAATGCAGTAATGTTATACTACTGTTTTCAATTACTTATTTGTTTTTGTTGGAACAGAGTTGTCCTATGCAGCCCAGTCTGGCCCTAACCTACCTTGAGTTCCCATTTCCTCAGCTTCCGCTGTGCAATGCTAGGATAAGTGAACCCTATCATGTCCCCTGGCTGTCATGTACAAATGCTCTTCCCAATCACAAGCCTGTCCAATTTTCTACTCTCAACCCCCCTGCATGACCTTTGCCCCCAAGGTCACATTCATTTTTCTTCATTTAATTGCTTAAGTCTTCTAAGACAGCTTTTCTTCTTTATCAAATCTCAGTGTTATTAGTTAAAAGCACCTTCAGCCTTTTGAAGTCTACATGCCTAAAAAGAGTGTCCCTGCAGAGCCAAGCCAGGTCATGGGAACCCTTGTCCTGGCACTAGAATTTTCCTCTGCAGCAGTCACAGAAGTGGTTTAGTAACAAACATCTCATCAAGATGAGATCAATTGCTTTGCCTGGAGTGTGCCTTTAATTTGCATGTGTCTGTTAGCAAGGCTCTTGTTCTTACTTTTGAGTTGGATAATTTACCTGTGTCTATGCTAATGAGCCAGCAATCTGAAGACATTGGCTCTTTACAATCAGCACAGTTGGATCCCTGAGGATTTGACTCCTGCTGGCTCAAATACTACTTTAGTCCTATTCACAGTGTAGAAATTTGGGAAATATTGATACATGGCTGAAATAATTTTCCTTTTTAAGTATATTTTCTTTGTGAAAAATTTTGTCAGAGATTTATAAACCTTCGAGTCAATCCTTTAATTATTTATTTTTTAAGAAAATGATTCAAATGTATCTCAATGCTGTAACTTCTAGACCAAACATGATTACTATAAGGTAATGAGTGAGCAAATCACAAAATGTAAGGTTATGTTAAATTATCTGCGACAGATTTCAATCAGCTTTCATTTGCTTGGGAAGGAACACCTTTTGCAACTGCTATTATGGATGGTTTGTAAATGTTCTTTGAAAGAAATCATGATGATTTGGGGGGATGAAACAGATACCTTTAGTTATTGTAAACTTTCAAATATTTCTTTTCATATTAATCACTATTTTGTTTTTATGCTTTTACACATATTTTTAAAGCTTCTTATGATGTGTTAGAAACCTATGTGCCTACATTCCTTTTCTTCCTACTGATGTGATAAAACTGACCAAAAGCAAGTTGTGGAGACAAGGGTTTATTTCATCTCAGAATTTACAACATGGAGCAAAATCAAGGAAGGAATTTTTATCAGGAATCTGGGGGAAGGAACTGAAACAAAAACTCCAGAGAAATTCTGTTTACTGGTGTGTTCCTTGTTGCTTGGTCAGTTTGAGCTTGCTTTCTTATACACCTCAGGACTACCTATCCAGGTAAAGTACCAGCCACAGCTTGTAGACCCCTCCCATGGTCATCATTAGTTCAATACAGGCCCACAGCCTTGCCTATCAGCCAATCTGGTGGAGATATTTTCTTAACAAAGGTTTCCTCTTCCCAGATGACTCTAACTAATTGTGTCGAACTGACAAAAACAAAACAAAACAAAAACAACAACAAAAAAAAACCTAGTCAGTGTACTGACATTTCCTAAACCGTGTTCTATGTTGTTTTAGTTCTCCAAAGGTAGAGAATATTTCAAGGTTTTATATTGAAGAACCAATCAGTATTTGCTTTTTCTATAATTGATTTAGATCAACACTCTGAATACAAAAAAGTAGATTAACCTTTATAATTATTTTGTTTTTCTAAATTTTTATTGTTCATATATTTTTTCTTTTTTATTGTTTATTTATTTGTATTTGGAACATATTTCTTGATTGTTACTGTTGTTTGTTGTTGCAATTCTTGATTCTCCACATAAATATTAAAACAATGAGTGATTTACAGCGTATAAATGCCTCCTATAATATATAGTAGTGCAATGCCTTACAAACTAACAGGAAAGACTTCAAGAATATTTTGTAGCTCCCAAGGTTTCAAGGTTCACTTGTTATAATTCAGAAAATATTAAATCAGAAAATCTAGAAATATGTAATTTCATATTTTAAGTTGTCCAATATACTGTGCCATATTATATCTTGTAGTCTTATTCCATCTTGTTGAGAACATGATTTCTTCCTTTCTTCTTGTGCATTCATGTTGGAAACTACACATTCATTTATTATTTAGCAGCCATCTTTGATTTCATATTTTTGGTATATTGCAGTTTTTATTCCACAGACAATTATTTTACTTAATAATGGGACAATTATTTAGTCATTCTGAGAAGAGAGTTCAACTATTTCAAAGAGAAGCAGTGAAGGGCTTTCCTTAAGAGGAAATAAAAGTTCTCAAATGAGAAACACAAAACAGCCTTGTATATTCAGGTTGCTAAGATCTACCATTAGAGTGAACTAAACAGCAGAATATACACAGGGTTCAGTACTGTAACAGTGAGGTCACAGTGAGGACCTCAGGGGAACTACTTTGTACACATATAACCTTGGACATATTGACCACAGTTGGGGTAGCATATTAGAAAGATTTACAAGATTTTAAGAATGCATTGGATTCATTCAGCCATTGATGACAGCACTTTGTCTACTCCCTCTTATAATCAGGCAAAGAGCACCTAATGACTGAAGTCTTAATTCTGTTTTGTAGGATTTTTTTTTTCTTGATGAAAAAGACAGACTAGAAAGGACAAGAGACAGAATTTATTCCAGAAGGGCCTGGGCACAGTAGGGAGTAGCCTGCCTCATCAAATGTGTTTCATTCATAGAATATTAAAAAGGGAAATTAAGCAATAGTAACATGCAATGTCCATCATTTGCCAGTTAGCTAGGAAACTGGAAAATGTCATAATGAAAGCAATATGGCTTTCCATTCAGCAATGATAGTGAACAGCTTGCTGTTTCAAGAGATGGCTGGCTCATTAGTATTCAAGATACATATAAGTGTGCAAGGGCTACTGATAATTGACTTGGTGTTATCTGTTTTCTACCTACTTATTTGTTTTCCTCCTTGTTCATGATAACTTCTATTAGCTTGAAAGGACTAAATTCTTGCAGGACCTAATAATTCACAAATCTCAATGCCTTTAATCATCACGTGCTTCTTGTTCATGTGCCATGTTCACTGTGCGCTGGCAGAGCATCTGCTTATCACTAGGTGCTCAGGAACTCAGAATGTTGGGACAGTCACCACCTTGAATCTTCCTGGTCATCTTGTCACAGCTAAAATCCTAAGCCATCAGCTGTTGCCTTGAGGTCAAGAGAGACTCATACCTGAAGTAACAGCTCTGTCTGGAGAGCTCAAAGCAAATGGTGGGTCATGGGTCTTTTGCCAAGGTCAGCTTGACTGGTCAATTTGACACAATGTAGAGCAAGCAGGGAAGATATACTTCCAATGAAGGGCCTTCCAAATCAGGTTGGTTTGTTTCTGGGAGATGGTTTTGAATATGTTAGTTGGTATGGAAAATCCAGATCACTGAAGTCAGCAGCATTCCCTGGGAAGAAGTCCTGGACAGCTTAACTAAATTTAGGAAGCAGGCCAGGCACTAACAAGCAGGTGTCCATTAAACTTGCTTTGTTCTTGGTTGGGGATTTGACTATCTGCTTTGATTTCCCTCCAGTGACAGACTGTAACCTGGAAGTGTGAGCTGAGTAATCCCTTTCTCCTTTTAAGTTGCTTTGGTCAGGGTGTTTTATCACCACAGTAAGACTAAAGCAAACATGTCAAACCATATTTGCCAACACAGACCACGTCAATTCAGATGCATGGAAGCAAGAATAAATATCCCAGTGTGCGGAGTCAAGCTCACCAGAACACTGAAGTGATTTCATAAAGTTGTTATCTAAAATACTTAACAAAGAACCTGGTGCAGACTGGCCACATACGATTAATATGTCTAATTACTTCTGCCAAGGACCAACCTTAGCTTGGAGAGGGGAGAGGGATTCTTGAGAGAAAGGGGTATTTGGGAGCCAGCAAAAACAAAGGACTCAAAGTCAAATCGTGTGTTACAAGCTGCTGGCCTATGTGCAGCTGAAATAGCTTTCCAGATTGCTCTCTTTCTCTCTCTCTCTCTCTCTCTCTCTCTCTCTCTCTCTCTCTCTCTCTCTCTCTCTCTCTCTCTCTCTGTCCCTCCCCCTCCCTCTCCCTCTCCCTCTCCCTTCCGCTCTCTCCTCCGTGTCTCTGACACTCTGTGTGTGTTCTGCTCTGCTCTACATAGCTTTTTCTTGCTATTCTAAAAACTCTCTGGTTGAGACAGGTAGCTTGCTGCTGGTGACAGCTCTCTCTGCAGGTAAAAATTCTAAAACCTCTCTCTATAGCTCATGGATTTTCTGACCAAAGTGGGAAAAGCTGCCATAAAAAAAAAATTACTGGATTTTCCAGCCAAGTCAGAAGTCTTGTTAGAAAAATTCTGAAAGTAATTCTTGGATTTTCTGATCAAACTCAGAGAGACAGAAAAAATTCTAAAAGAGTTGTGTTCATTCTCCATGGATTTTCAGACCAAACTCGGAAATCTTGAGCTGTTTTTGCTCTCCAGAGATCTTCAAACAGCTCAGCTCTAGCTAGAGAAAATTCTAAAGAACTACAATCATGGGTTTACTTGATCATCTCATGCATACCAAAAGCCCAGTATTTCATTTACATGTCAGTTCATTTATTTTTTCCAGGTTCCCATTGATTATCCTATGAGTCAGTGTCCCATATCCCAAGACCTAGAATTCTTAGGAAACAGCAAGCTCACATTTTCTTTTAACATTGAAAAAGAATTCAGAGATCTTCCTGCCTCTGTTAAGCACAGATACTAAACTAGCTGGGTGGGACCCTGCCCAGAAAAAAAACATTTCTAGCACACTTTACTCTGTATGAATGAACAAACAAACAAACAAACAAACAAACAGAAAAGCTTATCTGGATGGGATCTCTTGCTATCACCACTCCCTAAATCTCTTACTCTTTCCTTAGTATCTTTCTGAGAAGTTGACTCACAGGGCCTCTATTCCTTTAGATTCATAAAGTCCCTCATATAATTCGTGTTATAACCTTATATTTTTACAAAGTTGAGAAATTATATATTTTTGAACTCATATTTTTAGAGTTCTTTTCCATAGCCTTAAGGGCTGTCCTGAAGGTCCCGGTGTTCACCATTTTGTTGAGACATTAGCCACATCTTCTCCTCCTGGACTCATGATATCTCAGATTATCATGGAGTCATTAACATTAACAGGGAGGACATTCCTCAGAAGAATATGAAAACATGTACAATATTATACAAGCAAGCCTTATGCGCACAGCAGCCACACTTGTGGAGGCCCTTGTCGAAGGGGCAGGAACCCTGTCATTTTGTCCCCACCAAGGCCATGCCAGACTTCCACAGTAGGACTTTGGCTATCTGAATGGGGCTGTCTTGAAAGAGTTCATGATATTGATCTGGAATCCTTTAGATGCTCATCCACCTTCTACAAGTGATGATCTGATAGTTTGCAATTAAGGTGCTGTCATTCAAACTGCTTTGTGCTGCAGTCTAAATATATAGCAATATATAAAGAAGACTGGGCAGTGAAATGGTGTCTTTGAATATCCAGATCCCTGATAGTCTCAAAATTCCAAGGAACGGGGATATTAATAGGATCCGTAGTGGATGAGATGAGTTTGGTCCCAGTCTCAGCTACCCTGCTGCTGTCTCCAGAATGAGGCAAATACCAAACCGCTGTGTTACTCAAGGGGCAGTGACAGATTCCTAGCAGCCTCCTGAGAAAAGTAAGCCTGTATGTTAGTGGATCTGGGAAGTCCCAGTATAGAACAATATCTAGATTGTCATAACAGATCTGGCTTAGCACTTACTCAGATAAAACTGGCCAAATATGAAAAACAAATTCCCCTCAACATTGAAGTCTACACAAAACATGTAATTGTGCTAGTGCCGTATTACATATCAACTTCTCTATATACAGGCTTCTGTATACAAGATATTATTGGTGGGAAAGTGGTTACAGCATTATGAGAGTGATTAAAACCATTCTTAGTTTGGCATTAATGGAAAGCAATGAGGACATTTTCTATCGACCAGAACATGATCTGAGATGTTCTCCCTCCTAAACAATTTTCTAATTATTAAGAAAGTCAATCAAGTGGTTAGCCATGACAGTTAAATGAATTAAATATTTGTCATCTTTAAGTTCTGGGCACTGTAACAGCTTGGAATACTTCTTTAGAGTTGACTGAGAGCAGAAGCTTGAGGTGTGGCACTACCTTGTTACCCTGTTGCTAACTGAATTTTTCTTTCTTTCCTGTGTGCTTTTACTCTGGTTTGTTCTAAAACCAAACAAGCAAAAACAAAAACAAAAAACAAAACCCAGACTGAACTCCAAAACTAAAATTAGTACTCTTTTATTTAAACCCACAAATGAGTGAAAGGAAATGTTGCAACACCGGAGTTTTGCGGGGGTGATGGGAACAGGAGGACAAATGCCAGTCAACAGAGGTCAAGTTAACGTGGCTGAAAGATCATAAAGAGGAGGAGGAAGACAGACAGAGTAGGATATGGCAAAGGTTGAGAGATAAATTCAAAGAATAAAACCAAAAAAAACCCCATATTTTTAAGTTCAGATGAATTACAGATCTGATGTTATTATTCCATTATTATTATTATTATTATTATTATTATTATTTTGAGATGATATTTTGCTATAGTACAGCATAGTATAGTATAGTATAACATGGTATTGTATAGTATACTATAGTACATAGCATAGGCTGACCTTTAACTCATGATTTTTTTGTGTCTATCTGTATAATATTGGAATTAAAGATGTGAACCACAGTATCTAGCCAATATTCCATATATACAAATGAATCCTTTTTACATTTATATGGACACCTAGTTTGTTGAGATTCTTTGCTTTTAAAAGAATGAGACTTGGGCTAGCAAGATGGATGAGAAAGTCAAGGTGTTGCCACCACGTCTGACTTGTAGTCCTCAAGGACCCTCATGGTAGGAGAAAAGGATTCCCCAAAGCTGCCCCCTGACCTAAACAGGGATATAATGCTACACATGTGATCCTGTTCAAATCACAGAAATAAACAAAAAGATGAATACACACAAAAATCATAAATGCAATTAAAAGTTAAAATTAAAAACGCTCGGGCCAGGCAGTAGTGGCGCACGCCTTTAATCCCAGCACTTGGGAGGCAGAGGCAGGCGGATTTCTGAGTTTGAGGCCAGCCTGGTCTACAGATGAGTTCCAGGACAGCCAGGGCTATACAGAGAAACCCTGTCACAAAAATCAACCCCCCCCCCAAAAAAAACAAACAAAAAAACCAAGTAAACAAAAAAACCAACACTCAGATAGTGTTACTGCAGGGTTCTAACAAACCGAGACCGCTACTTAGTCCAACGCTCATGCAATAGCAGAGTCTTTGTTCAAGCTGGAGCTCAGACCATCCAACCTCTCCAACACAGTGGATGGGTTGGGAAAGGTCCCAGCTAGTAAACTCTTGTCCTTTTATCATGTTTTCAGCAGGTCAAGGGGCTTTCCAACTTGGCAATTACATGACTGGTTATCATTTAAGAAATTCATCTTGGCACATTTTTATTGACGAGCAATGATTTTAGCTTGTTATGTACAATTGTGACTAACTTGAGCAATCTACTTTGAGACATCTGAAACACTAGGTACTTCCCTCCTAAGAGTCGACTGGTTGTTACTAAGTGCAGAGTGGTTGTTATTAGGAAAGTCGTAGCTGTTTCTAGGGGGTATCTTGGTTCCTGAACAAATTGTGGGTTTTTTTAAATTTACTTATTTTTCCAGTTCCCGAGTTTAGCCTGAGGACAAGCTCAAGATAAGATGGAGTCTGGATACACAATGGAATTTGTAATGTTAGGCTGGGCGCTTCAGAGAGAGATTTCTTTCTTTTTGCTGCTTCTGTCAAAAAGTCCCCTATTCAGTAAAGTTTTATAGTTTTAAAGTTTCAGAACAAATGGAAATGATGAGATAAATATTAGACCTTTACCTAGACTATATCTTGTGTACATACATGCATGATATAGGTGTACAAAAGTTCAGTGTCTATAGCTTGGCCTCAATCATACTTATATCTCTACCTGTAAGCCTATGGGTATTTTTCTCACAAACCTTTTTTTGGGGGAATATCTCACTGTTTAGAAATGAAGATTTATCTATAGCTTTTATAAATTATGTAGGTGATTGAAGAAGTTTTATCTTTTCATTTCTGAACTCTAATTTCTGTGCAGATGAAGAATAGTCCTGTTTAGAATAATATCACCAACACCTAACCTGGCCCTGTTGAATGCATGAATGGATGAGTGAATGGATTGAATATGTTTTAGTTCAGTCTATGTATTTTCTTTGCAAAGCAAAATTAAGCTCTAATTAACAAAATTATTATTGAGAAGTAGCATATCAATCTTTTGAAACTACATTTTAAAATATGTGTGCATGAAGCACATACAAATGAAATCAAGGCTGTAAACACTTCCATCTCTTCAGACATTTGTCACATTCATATGTTGGGAAATTTCTAGTAATTTCAAAATATGTCATACGGTTCTGTAAACAGCAGCTACCTACCAGGCCATAGAAAACCAGAGCTAGGTTTCAAGAGATAAAAAATTAAATGACACTGAGATGGCTTCTCACACCAGTTAGAAGAGCAAAGAGAAGAACAAACACTGCATAAGATGCACAGAAAGGTGAACATACTGCTGGTAGTCCTAATCCCCTCCCCCTTAGATTTGTGGCCATTAGTCACATAAGGGCAATGCCCTCAAGCCATTCGTGGCATCCCTAACATCTCAGACCAAGACAATAGGAAAAGACCACAGGTCACATAGGCTCAAGACAGAGATATCCCTGTCAATGAGGTACCTAGAGGCCAGAAGACCTTTGCCAATAAGATTCCCTTCTCAGACATTCCTCGCTGCAAAAGGTATTTAATCTGAGGCTCACCCTGAGAAGTAGGGTACGGCTTTTACACATCTGTATTCCATCACGACAATAAATGGTTTGAAACAACAGACTGTCTATTTTCATCATGATCCGCTGTGGGGAGCAATGGAGAAGGCTTTTGCCTACAGAGCCACAGTCCAGTCCCCCATAGAAGACCTCTCTGCACTCCTAGTCACAACTACCACTAAGCCACAACTACCACCAAGTTGCAACCCATCAAGCCAAGGACTCTTTCTGCCGGGACAAGCCAGAGCTCCCCTCCGCACAACCACCCTACCCTGCCCCTGGCTAGATGAAGCTCCTGCCACGCCCCCCTCCTCGCATGTTCTCTGCTCTTCTGCAACTCCCAATTGTACCTGGATGTCCAAGAGCCTGAGAACCCACAGCCTCATTGAAGGCTCGGGGATCCAAGCCAGCTCCAGGTTTCTGGATCCCCAGACTGTGCTTTTCTAGCCCCAGGCATCATGGGACAAGGACAGTAAACTCCCCAGTTCTGCCTCCCCAAGGGCCAGAGTGGACTCAGGACCCACAACCCAACAAGAAAACATCTGATATTTGTATTTCTGAGTCTGACTTACTTGCTTAATGGACTTGAGGTACATCCACTTCTTTACGAATGGCCTAATGTCATTCTAACTGGCACCTATACCAGACTGTATTCATCCATTCCTTTTTTTTTTTCTGTATACCTAAGTTGTTTCCACTGCTTAACTGTGGTGAGTATTGATGCGAGTATTGCTATGCAGGCATCTGTGTGCTACGATGATGTTCAAACCTTTGGTAAACACTCAGGAGTTGAAGAGTTGGTGATAGGATAGACCTCTCTGTAGCTGGTGCAGAAGTTCCATACTGACTGATCTGTTTCCTATCAGCAGTAAGTTCCTGGCCTGATGTCAAGAGCAGGCAAAGCTCCTACCATCTCTTCAGGGTTGCCGGGGCTTCAAGCCTTTAGCTCAACATAGCACCAAGCTTCCTCTCACAGTCCACTGCCCCACATTTTCTCTCATTTATAGATCTATATATTGTGAATGCATGTGTGACATGAAGCTACAACGGAAAGTGCATTGAGGAACAAAGGAGACTAATGGTAAGTGGATATGTTAAAAATAGTGACGCTCTTCTGTGAAAATGTCTGTCTGGAACCCAGTACAATGTATTTGAGGCAGTAAAAAGCAAGAAAGAAAATCAGAGCCAGTTCCTCCTCTGTGTGGTCATGTCCATTAGTGAGCAGCTTTCTGTCCCTCCAACCAATTCCGCCTTCCCAGAGCCTTTCAGCTTCTATCCTGTGTTGATCTTCTATGAGAACCACTGTTTAGCTTCCACAGATAAATGAGAATAACACACAATCTCACTTTCATCTATTTTACTGCCAACCCCAGTGTTTAAAGCTTTTTAATGTCTCATTGTGCTAACTTGCTGTTTTTGACTAAGATTGTCCTATTTTGCAAAGGAATCAATAGATAATACACCTTCACTTGCAAATAAAGAAAGTCCATACAGAGGTCAGTGAGATGGCTCCGGCAGGTAATAATACTTGCTGCTCAAGCCTGATGACCTGAGTTTGAGCCCTAGAATCTCCATAAATATGGAAGGAGGAAACCCTCTTTATACCAAGTTGTCCTCTGCCCTTCACAAGCTCTCGGTGGTACATGAGATTACACAGACTCACAACAAGGTACTACATCTCCCCACTCATGGTAGTTTTGGGCACTGCGATGTTCCATGAAAATTGTAAACTATGCGAAAGCAGAAGTGCAGTGGGTTGGTCAAAAATGGTTTACTGCGAGGCTTTTTTTTTTTGACTTTTCAATTTTGTGTGTTTTTATGAAGTCCTTATATTTACATGTGTCCTTAAATCTGACAGTGGCTTCTGAGTTCTCAGCTTCATATTATTTGCTCCTTGGAGGAGAGTTACATCTAAGAACATTTTAATGGTGGTACTCATTGTAGTGGTTTTAATGTAAAATGTACCCCATAGACTCATGTGTCCGAACACTTGGTCTACAGTTGCTGATGTTTGGAAATACTATGGAACCTTTAGGAGATTGAGCCTTGCAGGAGATAATAGGCCACTAGGGTAACATTGATTTTATAGCCTATCAACACTTGCTGTTAACTCATCCTTCTCTCCTCCAAAGATGAGAATTGAAGGGTCTCATCTGCACACTCCTGCCACCATGCCTTTCCCTGCATGACAGTCTGTATATCCTTTCGATCATTAATTTCAATAGTCAATATAATGAGCTCTAGATTCATCTGGCAGGTTTACATTTGGGTGAGTTTAGGAGGGAATTACCTTGGTTAGGTTGAAGTAGGAAGATCTACCTACTGTGGGTGGCACCATCCATTGAGATGGAAACCTAGACTGCATAAATAAAGACATCTATCACCCTCTGCTTCTTGACTGTGGTTGCAATGTGACCAGCCACTCCATACATCTGCTTCCCTGACCTCCGCATTGTGATGATGGTACTCTTGACTTATAAGACAAAGCAAACCACTGTCCTATAAGTTGTCTTGGTCAGGCTATTTTATCAC